>JAIUZE010021408.1:0-46730 GCA_022085475.1 Heliosperma pusillum | reverse complement strand
CGAGTAACTCGGAATCGTTACCTTAGCTAGCTAAAATCAAGTAGCACCAAAATAATAAGAACTAAGAAAATAAGAAACCCGTCTTCTAATCTTCTCCTAAAATATACGAGTCACAAAACTCGTCTTCAAAATCTTCCCCTATAAGAAATGACAAGAAGAACATTATTAGAATTAAAACTTGATTTTCCATAATTAAAGTGTTGAAAACGATTTTGACGGAATTGAAAATAAACCGTACTTGAAGATGGAGAGCGAAGAGGAGATTCTAGAAATATAAGTTAGGACGGATTTAACTAAGAAATGAAGGTTTTATGATGATTTTGCTCAAGAACGACGAAGAACAAATGAAGAACGACGAAGAACGAATGAAGAACGATGAAGAACGATTAATTAGATCTTAATTTGATTTATTGTAAAATGAAAAGTTGTTAGTGAGTAATGGTGAGGTTGGGCCGTGTGTTTATAGAGAAAATAATGAGTCGGGGTTTGAAATTGTTGTTACGGAATTGACTCGGGTTTTATTATTATAATAAGATAATTAATTAGATATTAAGTTAATTAAATCAAATATCTAGATATTATGTTATATTAATGAAAAGAAATGAAAATATCTAGTCCTATTAGAGAGGAGAGGAGCCGTGAGAAATGAGAGGAATCGAATCTGTTTTGTAAACGATTTGCGTAATTTTCGTTGACGGATCGATAAAGTAATAAATATCTAAGATACTATTATTAGATTAATCAAAATAATGAAAATATCCAATAGTGAGTGGAAAAGGATGACATGGGCGTGTGACTCATGCCAAAGTCGGGTTTCGGGTTTGTTTCGGGATTTACGATGACTCGGGAATAGTTAAATGATATTCGGGATTAAACCGTAAAAGTTATTCTTTAAATTCCGAATAAATTCAAAATAATTATATTAAATTATGATAAATCTAAATAAATCTTAATAAAAATAAATTAAAAATATTATTTTTTTTTTAATATAAAATTTCGGTCTTCAAACTTACAAGGCGAGTCGGGAAAAAGTCAACGAAAGTCAAAGTTGACTGAAAAACGGGATTCTTATGGAATCTCTCAAAAATTCCAAATACGAACTCGGAATTTCAAAATACGACTCGAAACAATAAATTCTATTTTAAAAAACTTAACCTTGCTGAAAAGTATCCTTAAGAAATTTTACTAGAAAAATTGGGTACTTTTCGGGTTGTTACAATCACCCCTCCTTTTAAAAAGTTTCGTCCTCGAAAATTAGAAGAAGGAAAGTAACATATATGTAGGTCTATTTCAAAACTGTTAAAATATATTCGTAATAAAAATACAGGGTCTTATCACTGGAACGGAAGGTTCTCGTCCGCGGTTAAGAACATCGACGTCCCAAGTCAAAGACTCAAAAGATACATTTTCGCATCAATAAATGAGAAAACTAGTTATCGAACGTCTCCAATAACGAGTCTCAACACTCCTTGACGGTAAAATACTTGAAATCATTAACATATTTCCAAAAGCTTTTAGTTCAAAAATTTCATAGTAAAGGTAATAACTCTACTATTTATGCCTAAAATTTCTAACTAAAGCTTCTAGTAATCTACCTATAAGAAATGATATTCGTTAGAAGGAACGGAATATTCGAAAGAATAAATCGAATAGAAAGAAGGAAAGAAAGAAGGAGATTTTGAAAGTTTTCTCAAGGATAGAAACACAACAAGATGACATTACACGAACGTAGAGCGACTCGAACTTCGAAATCACAAATCGTGATAATAGGAGGTACGCCCAAACGATTATAAAGGCCTAAAACGGGAAAGGATTGAAAGGTAGCGGATTGCCTAAGGATCAATTTGAGGGAAGAGAGAGGAATGAACCACAATACTATCTTCCATCTATTATAATTCAAATGTCGATCGTAACTCGACAACACTAATTGCACCAGAATCAAGTCCGCAAGAGAGTGCAATTTATCCTCAACATTTTCACTCATCAACTCCTACCAAAATATTTCATAAGCATGACACATCGAGTAACAACTCCCAATTATTCAAATTCAATTAGAATCTTCTAAGGTCCATCAAAACTCTTATTGGAAATTACCTTCAAAATATTTATATTTAGGGAAACAAGACCGCTAACCACCTCAAAGTAAAGGACTTACTATGAAATCCTTTAATCCAATTTATTCAAAAATTCATTACCCTAAATTATTAACAATGAACCTTCTCATCCTCAAAAGTTGAATCACAAAACCTCAAAGAGATTAGTCAAACAAATCTTATTTCACTTAACTTTTGCCCGTAAATCAATTTATTTATCTTTTCCAAACTCTCAGTACATCGGTTTTCGCTTATAACAATATTCTTCAAGTTTGGTCATCCTAATCTAAAATTCCACAAGGTAATTATTCCCGTTAGGGTTCAACATTTAAAGACCACAACTTCCCCAAGTAACACTTTAGAGAATCTCTAAACTTCTTAACCACAACTACCAACTATCATTATGATTATTTCGATCCTCAAAACGATATTGCAACATTTAGCTTTCATAGTCTAAAACCACCAGGAGAGTTTCATCCTCAAATCCTTATAATCATCTAAACATGAAACTAGCTCAATAGGACGGTTAGGTATCATGTTCGAAACTCCCTCAAAACACCTTTAATAAACCTTACGATAGCTAAAAGAAAAACTACCTCTCGAGCGAGTAGGGATAAAAGAATATGATACAAGGAACATTAGGAAGCGTCCCTAAAGACTACGATAAGATGAAAAAGGCGAAGGCGAAAAAGAAAACGAGGTTGAGGAAGAGACAAAACAGATAGAAGAGTTATGAAGCTAACTGAGTAAGAAAGAAGATACGAGCATGAAAACACATCTCTGGATGGTAAAGATATAGGAGTACTTTCTCCACTTGAAGCTTTGAGAGGCAAATTATCGGATAGTCTCATCGAAATAAAGGATAAAGAAGCTCCCGTATCTAATAAAATTAAACACGGATTTCATAAATTGAAACATACCAGTCACCAGGTCTGGTTGAGCATCGGCCTCAGCGCGGCTCATGATGAAAATCCGACCCTTAGGTCTCCCAGAAACAACCGGTGTAGAAGTTGTCTTCTTCTTATCAGGACATTCATTATACCTGTGTCCCGATTTCTGACAATTAAAGCACACCAGTGGCTTGTTGAAACAGCTAAAACCCGGATGCATAGGCATCTTGCACCGAAAGCAGATACGACCCTTAGGATCGTTGTTGTTGCTCGGGAAGAATGGACGGCTACTCGGATTTGCTTGTCCACTCTGAAAGTTCCTCCTCTTGTTTGAGAAGGAAGGAGAAAAGGAAGGTCGGGAAGTAGGATATAATGGTCTCTTGCCATAAGAATTAGGAGCAACATACGAGGAACGAGCCTCGTCAGCAATCTCCCGAATAGAACTCTCTGCCCAAATGGCATCATTGTAGATCGAGACAAAAGAAGTGGAACCCCTACTAATCTTTCCCTTCACCTGGGGAGAAAGCTTTCCTAAGTAAAAGAAGGCCTTGTCTTCCTCCCTCGAAATAAGTCGAGTGGCATAATGAGCCAACTCATTGAACTGTGTTGTGAACTCCTGAACCGATAGTTTTCCTTGCTTGAAATCCATAAACTCCTTTAATTTCTGCTGCCTCAACTCATCCGGGTAGAACCTCGCCTCCAATAGTTCACGGAAACGAATCCACCCGAAATCAGGCTCCAACTTAGCAGTAGGACCAGAAAGAGTCCACCACTGATCTGCTTCCTTCACTAAAAAGTGGGAAGCAAGGCGGACTTTATCCTCTTCAAGGACATCATAAAGAGAAAAACTCTTCTCCATTTCTCGTAACCACTCAGAAAGCTTGACGGGATCCACTTCGCCATCATAGGTTTTTGCTTGGCTCCTAGATAGCTGTGAAGCAACCCACGTATAACTCCCGTGTCTCTCACGGTCGGGAGGAGGAATAGGAATCGCCTGCTGATTTTGCTGATTTTGTTGGTTCTGAATAATAACGGTAAGAGCTGCTAAGATCGTGTTGTCAATTCTCGGAGGCATCTTGCAAAAGAAAACACAGATTAGTACTTATCATTTAGCAAGCACAAAGAGACTACAACATAAATCCTAATCTACCCATCCTACCATTCTATCTCACAAGTTTATTATTTTATTAAGGTCAAGTTATTTATACAAGGGTACACAAACGTGCGTCGGGAGCAAAATAGCTCTGATACCAACTGTGACACCCTCAAATTTGCGGAAAGAAAAAAATAATTTAACTGAATAAAATATGAGAATACATAATAAGGGTGTCTTAAATACAAAGGTTCATAATGAAAAGGAAATAAAATTTTACATAAGAATTATACAAGACGGGAGACATATCTCCCGTATAAATACGGAAATAAAAGAGTGTATAATAATATACAATCTGTCTTCAAAATCTTCCCCTATAAGAAATGACAAGAAGAACATTATTAGAATTAAAACTTGATTTTCCATAATTAAATTGGTATCAGAGCCTTGTGTTCTTGATATTGGTTAATTACCAAAGAGTTGATCTTATAGTCATGGACGGGAAACATACTAAGTATCCCATATTCGAAGGGGATAACTACTCATGGTGGAAACATCGTATGGAGCACTATGTCAAAAGCACATACTAATGCTGATGGCACTTGAGGGAAATAACTGTTTACATCCCCTAAAAATTTAGGATTATAACAAAATTATATAATATGAAATTACAAGTCATAGATATGAAAACAATACAAATGTAGAGAAAAAGAATTAAACATTTGGTCCTTAGCAAAATCGGCCTAAGAACAGATATCAAAATAGATATCCTCCTAATTGTCTCACCCAAGATAGATCGAGATATGCCCTTCTCCTTTGCTAGAAAGATCGATTCAAAGTTACAGTTAACTTTTAGGTTTTTGTGATTTTGTGTGATGGAGGCACAAGTGAGAGAGAAAGAAAAATTAGGTTAGAATTTTTTTTTCTCCTTGTCTCTTTGTATTTGACGGCACACTTAGGTCAATAATGAGGAGATTTAGTCTCCTCAAATAACTACCCATTGACCGAAAAAACCCGAGTGTATCTGGACACTTTTTCCCAGTCATTTTAGCTTCCAATATAATGTAATATATTATAATCGTCATTAGTCAAAGACCGACATTATAATACGTCATTAATTATAAATATCCGTATATTTATAATTTTCCAATTAATTATAACGGTTTATATTTAATTAGCTTACATTATATACAACAATTAAATATAACATTTTATATTCAATTTACGAATTACAGTTAATTTGTCTCAGCTAACTTTATTTAATCATTATTAATGTGACACCCTCAAATTTGCGGAAAGAAAAAAAATAATTTAAATAAATAAAAGATGAGAAATCGTTTCTAATAGGTTCACTTTAGTGAAAATCGGTAAATTTTTAAAAACCGGAACCTACTATTAAATATATTCATCATAAGAAGGTGTCTTGAAGAAAACGGTTCATAACAAAAAGGAATTAATATTATACATAAAAAGTATCTGAAACGGGAGACATGTTTCCCGTATAAATACGAAATAAAAGAGTGTATAATAATATACAATCCTAAAGAACCGAATATAGGTCCAAGGTAAATACTTCGCTCGCTAGCTCGTCAATGTACCCAATGTAATGCATCACAAACCTGCCAACCGCATTAAATATAAACACGGAAGCCACAGTCAGTGGGGAGTAACTCCAAGTTCTCCCAGCCACGAAATGTCGAGTTTAATTAAACATGAATAACATAAAAGCAATGTATATGGAAAATACAAAACCTTAACAAATAGGATATGCTTTTCATGTTATGAACAAATAACTAACATATAACCTAGCATATGAAAGCTATCATGTGAAACTGTTATTAATCTATAACACGAGGTAGGGAAGCTGGTATGCTAGCTCAGAGGTTACCGTTAACATGGCCATGATACACTCAAACCCTAATCAAACATAATATCATGTGAATCAGTTAACAACCGTTAATCCAAACTCTATCACCCTTAGCCGGCTTGCATCTCACCTTCTAAGATTCATAGAATCATACAAACATGAAAGACCAATACTTCTACAAACAGGCATAAGTTCTTAGCACAGTCAATAGACGACTTCTGTAACTCGAGGCTATACAACAAGGTAGGAAAACATCCTAGTCCTAGACTGATCAGACCTAGCGACAACAGCTATTCCATTCCCCGTCCCATGACATAACCGTACATGAGACACTCTACTAGGCGACCCCCTAAGCAGAGATGGCTAGTACTTAAGCTGGCTCCATTCCCAAAGTGGAACTCTTAGGCAACCATGCCCCGCCTTGGTATCCAAAAGGCCAAAGCAGTGACACAAAAGCTATCAACAGGTTTTGAACATATACTAGTAAAGACAGTAAGGGCCTATCTATACATAGTCCAAGATACTCATTTAGAATTAGAATGGTCAAGACGCCATATACTCATATTCTCATGGGTACTTATCACCAAGCCATAATCATACAATCAAAACAGTCACAGGAAAAAAACTCCTATCATGTGACTAATTGCATATAAATCACAACAAATTTTTATCATATCGCCTCATATCTATAAGGATAATTATTAATTAAATACAACCTTACGTGAAGACAAATCCCGACCCGAGGTCCCGCCGACGGGTCATCAGTCAAAAACGGGGGACTAGATCTTAGTTTGACCCAACCCGTGTGGTCAAAAAACGGCTAGAAACAGAGTCTTTACCAATTAGGACTGAACATAAAAATCATCATATTCATTTACATGTTTTTTATTAAACTTCTAACAGTGAATTATAAATCGTATAAACCCGACTTCTAGACTTAAAGGATATCAATTAAACTACGATCTCGTATTATAATTTCTAACATGTGAGAAATAATAATTTTATGAAAAACCTTTTTAATTAAATATTTTACTTATTAACATTTCCCACTTGCTAAATATTACAAAACACGATAAAATGGCAATAACTCAAAAACCGTCACAAGACTAAAAAGGTGACTCATGGGCTGATTTGGGCTGGACCCAACCCGGACCTGGACTGGGCCCATGGGCTGTTTTGGACTGTTTTGATCGACTTTACTAAAAACCGTTTCCTAATATTTCCCGCATGCTTAACATATTTAAAACCCGTCAAAACAACAACAAAACAAACAAGTATCGACACAACTCCCAAGGACCAAAACCCGGACCAACCCAGACCGGGCTGGACCGGTCTGGACCAGGCTGAACCGGGCCTGAACCGGCCGGTTCTCAGCCACCACACCCGGCCACTTTACACGGCCAAGACCACCACCACTCCAAATTAATTCTAACAGGATTTTAATTAACAACATCCATTTTTAACAACCAAATCAACCATCATTCATACAAAAATCATGGTTATAAATAAATCATCCAAATATGTCAAGAACACTAACATATTAAAAATTCCATACAACATATAAATCATACTACTTATCATGTTACTACTAAAAATCATAAGTAACAATAATATGAACTAAAACAACAGATGAACCAAAAACAAAAGATATGTGACATTATTTCGTCGAGTAAATCGGAATTGTTACCTTAGCTAGCAAAATCAATTAGCACCAAAATAAGAAGTAAATAAAAATAAGAAACCCGTCTTCTAATCTTCTCCTAAATTATACGAGTCACCAAACTCGTCTTCAAAATCTTCCACTTTAAGAAATGACAAGAAAAACATTATTAGAATTAAAAACTTGATTTTCCATAATTAAAGTGTTGAAAATGATTTTGCCGGAATTGAAAATAAACTGTACTTGAAGATGGAGAGCGAAGAGGAGATTCTAGAAATATAAGTTAGGACGGATTTGGATAAGAAATGAAGGTTTTATGACGATTTTGCTCAAGAACGACGAAGAACGGCGAAGAACGACGAAGAACGATTAAAGAAAGTATTGATTTGATCTTAAACTGATTTATTGTAAAATGAAAAGTTGTTAGTGAGTAAGTGTGGTGAGTGAGTGCCGTGTAATATAGAGGAAAAATGGAGTCGGGTTTTGAAATTGTTGTTACGGAATTGACTCGGGTTTTATTATTATAATAAGATAATTAATTAGATATTAAGTTAATTAAATCAAATATCTAGATATTATGTTATATTAATGAAAAGAAAGGAAAATATCTAGCCCTATTAGAGGAAGAGGAGCCGTGTGGTATGGTGATAGTCGGGTCTGTTTTGTAAACGGTTTGCGTAATTTTCGTTGACGGATCGATAAAGTTATAAATATCTAAGATATTATTATTAGTTTAATAAAAAGAATGAAAATATCCTAAAGTGAGTGGAAAAAGGTGACATGGCGTGTGACTCATGCCAAAGTCGGGTTTCGGGTTTGTTTCGGGATTTTAGATGACTCGGGAATAGTTAAATGACGTTCGGGTTAAAACCGTAAAAGTTATTCTTTAATTCCAAATAAATTCAAAATAATTATATTAAATTTTCATAAATCCCAATAAATCTTAATAAAAATAAATGAAAAATATTATTTTTTTAAATAAAATTTCGGTCTTCAAAATTACAAGGCGAGTCGGAAAAAGTCAACGAAAGTCAAAGTTGACTTAAAAACGGGATTCTCATGCAATCTCTCAAACATTCCAGATACGAACTCGGAATTTCAAAATTCAACTGGAAACAATAAATTCCACTTTAAAACTTAAACAGGCTGAAAAGTATTCGTAAAATATTTTCACTAGAAAAATAGGGTACTTTTCGGGTTGTTACAATTAAATAATTGTCTCATCTTCACATTGACTAACCTTTTAGTCAAAAACACCGACTAACCTTTTAGTCATTTAATAGGGCATCAATATGATTATTTTCTCAAATAATCACATCTCTCAATCACATCCTTTAGGTGTGACTTTTAGGGACCAGTTGATTACCGCCATCTGTATGACGATAACATCAAACTTATCTAGCAAGCCAACCGTTATCGATAAACATTAATCAACTCATTACAATACAAAGTATACCTTGTGAACCTACAGAGATTTATTTATGTTATTGCACTAACTGTGGAGGACACTGGCCCCAACAATCTCCCACTTGTCCGTACAAGTGTATGTGCAATAACCGATTCTCATATCCATAATAAATTTCTCCCACTCAATGTAAACCAATTTGCAAAGTCCGTATTCACAAAGGTCATAGTTTACAAGTGATCAGTATCAAGAGTGGTTTCCCCGACTAGAGAGTAACTTAACTGATAAACGAATCTTTATTCGAGGATGGCCATGCATTTCAGTTACAGCTCCTCAAGTGGCCCTGAGAAATATCATATCCTGATAAAGGTTGGATATATTCTTCAACTCGAATCTTGCAGATACAAGCGCAGTATGAAATGACCCAGTGAAAATCTACTAAGCCTCCTGTTACGGTCGACCATGAGAAAGAAACCAAAGTCACCCAAAAACTGCCTTTATCTCAAGAGACAGTCGATAGTCAAAAGAATCGACTCTAGGAACACTATGGATGTCCTATCCACGACCCGGCACCTAATTAAATAAGGAATCTACAAGATGAAAGACAATATTTAGCACAAGAAAAGGGTGAAATATAGAAATTCTAGCCTTGATTTATTCTTTTCCTATCAAATAAAATGCAAAGTAACTAAAATGCAAAGTAAATCCCTCCCCCAAATTAAATATCACATTGTCCTCAATGTCAAAGATAAGGAACAATGACAAAACCATAGCAACGGTTTACACCACCAACAATCAACATAGTTTAATGAGGAAATGAAAGAATTTATTACAAATGCAAAAGAAAACATACTAAACTGTTTAGCCTCCCCCAAGCTAGTATATACATAGGGATCATACTCAACATCACCATCAAGCAGAAAGGGCTACCAACTACATATGGCCTGGTTTCTCGTCCCTAGTCTCATCATCTCTAGACCCTGAACCTCCACTATAACAACAACTACCACCAGTTTTGTAGTCTCCACTAATGCCATGAATGTCGCGATCACTACCTTAATATCCTACATGAACATCATATCCTCCATATGTAGCTCCGTCCATAGCCTTCACGAAAGCCCTCGACTCCATAATCCGAGCAACAAAACTCCAGACCCGAGGGATGAGTATCTGTATCAAAACCATAAGAACCAAACCCACCCTCCAGCCAAGTATGAAAAGAAGAATGTGGACCATCGGATAGGATGACACCTTGCCTAGCAAAGTGATCATAGGTAGGGTTTAAAGCAGGTCTGTAGTAAGCCTGGGTAGTGGAGATGTTTAAAGTCATGTTCCTTTTCATCTCCATCCACTCATCATTATAAGAACCCATTACCCACATTGGTTGAGGTAGGAGGCAAATGACTAAGATTAGTGGTCTCTTGATTAGACCGACAAATACGATGGGCAATACGAGTAATAAGACCACCATGACAATACAAGTATTTGCAAGATTACAGACTTTGGCAATTGTACCGCAAAGTGATAAGGTATGTTTAGCCCCCAAGGAAAATCACCATCAACATTTAAATATCCCTTAGAATCTCAACCTCTAAGCAATTCACCAAATGACGCTCATGTCGACCAATAAACGTCCATCCCATAAACCTTTCCCAAAACTCTTATGGTGGGATAGTTTGTGACACCCTCAAATTTGCGGAAAGGAAAAAAAAATAAAAAAAAATAATTTAAATAAATAAAAGTTGAGAATACGTTTCTAATAGGTTCACTTTAGTGAAAATCGGTAAATTTTAAAACCGGAACCTACTATTAAATATATTTATCATAACAAAGGTGTCTTAAAGAAAAAGGTTCATAACGAAAGGATATAATATTATACATAAGAATTATCCAAAACGGGAGACATATCTCCCGTATAAATACGGAAATAAAAGAGTGTATAATAATATACAATCCTAAGAACCGAATATAGGTCCAAGGTAAATACTTCGCTCGCTAGCTCGTCAATGTACCCAAGTATGCATCACAAACCTGCCAACCGCATTAAATATAAACACGGAAGCCACAGTCAGTGGGGAGTAACTCCGAGTTCTCCCAGCCACGAAATGTCGAGTTTAATAAAACATGAATAACATAAAAGAGATGTATATGGAAAATACAAAACCTTAACATATACGATATGCTTTTCATGTTATGAAACAATTAACTAACATATAACCTATCATATGAAAGCTATCATGTGAATCTGTTAACAACCTATAACACGAGGTAGGGAAGCTGGTATGCTGGCTCAGCGGTTACATTTAAAACATGGCCCTGATACACTCAAACCCTAATCAACACGTAATCATGTGAATCAGTTAACAACCGGTAATCCAAACTCTATCAACCTTAGCCGGCTTGCATCTCACCTTCTAAGATTCATAGAATCATACAAACATGAAAGACCAATACGTCTACAAACAGGCATAAGTTCTTAGCACAGTCAATAGACGACTTCTGTAACTCGAGGCTATCCCACAAGGTAGGAAAACATCCTAGTCCTAGACTGATCAGACCTAGCGACAACAGCTATTCCATTCCCCGTCCCATGACATAACCGTCTATGAGAAACTCTACTAGGCGACCCCCTAAGCAGAGATGGCTAGTACTTAAGCTGGCTCCATTCCCAAAGTGGAAGCAATTAGGCAGCCATGCCCCGACTTGGATATAAACCCACCAAGCCGGGACACAAAAGCTATCAACAAGTGAACATATACTCGTTAAAGACAGTAAAGCCTATCAATGTCATGGTCCAAGATACTCATTTAGAATTAGATTGGTCAAGACGCCATATTCTCATAATTCTCTATGGGTACTTAGTCAACACGACATATATCATACAATTACACAGTCAGAGGAAAAACTTCCTATCATGTGACTAATTGCATATAAATCATATTCAAATATCATATCGCCTCATATCTACTAAGGCTCAAACATTAATTAAATAAAACCTTACTTGAAGACAAATCCCCGACCCGAGTCCCGCGACGGATCATCAGTCAAAACGGGGCTGACTAGATCTTAGTTTGACCAAACCCATTTGGTCAAACCGGCTAGAAACAGAGTCTTTACCACATAGACTTGAACATAAAATCATCATATTCATTTCATGCTATTTTATTCCATCTTCTAACATGTGAATTATTAAATCTTACGAAAACCCGCTTGACTTAAAGGATATCAAATTAAACTACTATCTCGTATTATAATTTCTAACATGTGAGAAATAATAATATATTGAAAAACTTTTAATTAAATAATTTACTTATTAAAATTTCCCACTTGCTAAATATTACAAAACACGATAAAATAACAATACTCAAAAACCGTCACAAGTCCATAGAGGAAACCCACGGGCTGTTTTGGGCCGAACATGACTCGGGCCTGGACTGGGCCCACGGGCCTGGTTTGGGCCTATTTTGAGTCGACATTTCTAAACTCGTTTCTTAATATTTTCCCGCATGCTTTAACATATTTAAAACCCGTCAAAACAACAACAAAACAATCAAGTATCGACACAAAACCTAAGGACCAACCACGGACCAATCCAGACCGGCCTGGACCGGACCTGAACCGGCCTGAACCGGCCTGGTTTGGGCTGGTTTTTCAGCCACCCTACACGGCCCCAATCATTAAACAAACCCCAAATTATTTCCAACATGTTTTAATTAACAAACAACCATTTTAACAACCAATTTAACCATCATCATACAAAAATCATGATTATGAACTAATCATCCAAATATGTCAAGAACACTAAACATATCAAAAATTCATACAACATAATTAAAATAACAACTTATCATGTTACTAGTTAAAAACCGTAAATAACAATAACATGAACAAAAACAAAAGGTATGTAACATTAATTCGTCGAGTAACTCGGAATCGTTACCTTAGCTAGCACAAAATCAATTAGCACCAAAATAAGAACTAAAGAAACCCGTCTACTAATCTTCTCCTAATATATACGAGTCACCAAACTCGTCTTCATAATCTTCTCCTATAAGAAATGACAAGAATAATATTATTAGAATTAAAACTTGATTTTCCATAATTAAAGTGTTGAAAACGATTTTGTCGGAATTGAAAATAAAACGTACATGGAGATGAAGAGCGAAGAGGAGACTCTAGAAATATAAACTAGGACGGATTTGAACAAGTAACGAAGTATCCGTAAAATATTTTCACTAGAAAAATAGGGTACATTTCGGGTTGTTACATAGTTTGATGGCAGACATGATTTTAGTTTGTAAATTTATACTCGGAAATGACCTCACATGTATTCAAACGGTTTTACTCGAGAGGGGGGGATTCAATTTTTAAATCCTAATGAAACAGGCTAAAGAACTCGGAAAAATCACCCAAAGTATAATTGTAGTCATTTGTTGAGACCATTTAATTTCTAAATTAGATTGGTTGATGATGCCTTAAGACAAATTAATCTTATTGTTAATATAATGTGTGCCTCTTAAGTTTTAATCTTATAGCTATGGAAGCTCAAGTAATTGTTCAAGGTTGCACAAGAAGATCAAGAGATGAAGATTGTCATTGTTAGAGTCATAGTGTTGTATAAGAGATCATTAAACTCGATTCATGCTAAGTACTTCAAAACTGACAGTGACATGTCACCGTGGTTTCTGGCTCTTAAATATTTCGAAAATATTTAACTTTTGAAAATAGTTTTCCAAACTTTTGATCAACATTTTACATTGCTAAATATTCTTGTTTGATCTTTATAAATGAAAGAAAGCTTTGGTTGTCTTGGAGAAGAGGTAGCTTGCACAAAAAGACATTTGCCAAAAATGGGTTGTTTACTTTTTCTTTATTTGGTCACTACCATTTATGCTCTTTCTTGTTGAAAAAACTACCCTTATTTGTCTAAGTGTGGCTAAAAAATTAAGTTACTTGTGCATTCATTTGGCTTGCATAAGGGGTCATGGTTTTCATGTGATTCAAGTAACCACCTTTATTGTTGTTCAAGCTTCAATTGTTTAATATTTTCTAACACTTGTACTACATTGTAGTGTCTTATTTTTAGTGTGAAGTATACTCTACTTTGCATTATAAATACCATGCTTATTTCATTTGAACATGTGTGCAACAACAAAATATTTTCAAGTTTAAAAGACTTTGAGTTTTATTGAGTAATTATCTTTGCCAAAATCATTTAACATTTTATACTTAATTGTTTTGCAAAATATTTTTCTTAAGTCTTTTACAAAGAGCTAGTTCGTTGCAACAAAGCATGTATTGTGTTCGATGATCTCGTGTTAGTACTTAATCGTTTTCTCCACCGTTCATTTTGTGAACATTTTGAGAAACACAAGTCTTGTAACAAACGAGTAGAACAAGTCTTAAGATAGAGTTATCTTGAGCAACTAGCAACTCGAAAGAGTTGGGGAAGTCTCTTGGCGGAGTAGCCTTGAGCAATAGCAACTCGAAAGAGTTGGGGAAGTCTCTTAGCGGAGTAGCTTTGAGCATAAGTCTTGGTGCGGAGTAGCATTGAGCAAATAGCAACCGGAGTAGGTTGGGGAGTTGTTTTATTATTCGGGGTCTTTGTTTGAATGAGTTTACGTCAAAGATGTTTAATAAGATAACGTTGGATGTAGGTCGCGGAGTAGTGACCGAACTAATTTAAAAAACATCCTTGAGTTTTGTCTATTTCGTTTTTAATATTTCCGCTGCACTCAGATTTCACTGTTGATTCCACTGTGACATTTACTAGCTGAATCGTTGTTGAATACTTCTAACTTTCTAGTTCTAAGTGTCAACTTCTCCTTTCTTCTAAGTAGTGTCTTAGTGATCATAGAGTTTTAAAGAAGCTTTAATTAAGCTTAATTTTTTAAATAGACACCTAATTCACCCCATCCCCCTCGTAGGTGATCTCGCCCTTGACTCTTCAATTGGTATCAGAGCCTTGTGTTCTTGGTATTGGTTAATTACCAAAGAGTTGATCTTATAGTCATGGACGGGAAACATACTAAGTATCCCATATTGGAAGGGGATAACTACTCATGGTGGAAACATCGTATGGAGCACTATGTCAAAAGCACAGATTATGAATGTTGGATAATAATTCAAAAAGGTCCCCTTGCTATAACGGTCACTAATGCTGATGGCACTAGTTCTGTAAAAAGTGAGGATAAGTATGTCGAGGCTGATTATCGTAAAGTCGAGAAAAATTCTAAAGCCATGTCCATTCTTCAATATGGCATCGGTGAAGAAGAGATTAACCGGATTTCCGGATGTACCTCGGCAAAAGAAATTGGGACACCTTAAGCCTTGCTTATGAGGGAACGTTTCAAGTTAAGAAGCATCGTATTGACCTTCTCATGCAACAATATGAGATGTTCAATATGGAGTGTGACGAGTCAATTAATAGTCTTTCTTCACGTTTTTCTAGTATTGTTAATGAACTTAAAAGTCTTGGTCGTAATTTTGAATCCGAGGACATAGTCCGAAAAATCCTTCGTAGCCTAAGTGATAAATGGCAACCGAAGGAGACGGCTATAGAGGAGGCTAAAGACCTATCCAAATTGACCCTCAATGAACTAATGGGCTCACTCATGGCTCATGAGTTAACTCTCATGAAGCGTTCGGGTAAATGCTCTAAAGCTAGAGGTCTCGCACTCAAATCAACCTCAAGTGATGAGGAAAATGATGGAGACGATGAGCAAGCCATTTACTCTC
The DNA here is from genome assembly GCA_022085475.1 of Heliosperma pusillum. Lineage (NCBI taxonomy): Eukaryota > Viridiplantae > Streptophyta > Magnoliopsida > Caryophyllales > Caryophyllaceae > Heliosperma > Heliosperma pusillum. The sequence goes on along the minus strand of JAIUZE010021408.1, from coordinate 30,984 downwards.
GTAATATGGCAGATATGATCAATAGTCATGTTCCTAAAAAGTTCAACAATTTTAGAAAGAAAGCTTTTCAAAAGAAGAGATCATTTTCATCCGTTGTATGTTTCAAATGTGGTGAGAAAGGTCATCTTATCAAAGATTGTCCTAAATGGAATGAATTCAAATCCAAGGATAAACGTGATTTTGCAAAGTAAGAATACAAATACAAAGTCATGTCTGCAATCTGGGGTATGTCTGATTCCGAGGAAGAAGAGTCTTCCGATGAACAATTGGAAGCCAAAGTTTGTATGACAACTCGTCTAAAACTTGATGTTCCCGAGTCTTCAAAAAGGGTGTCCGCAAAATGTCTCATGGCACATTCCAATGATTATGAACATGCTTCCGATGATGAGGTAAATAATCTCAAAACAAAGGTTAGATCCTTCTCCAAAGAAAAAGTATGTTTGATGCTCGATGATCTACTTGACAAATGTCGTAAAAAGAATGAAAAACTTGACGCTATGCAAACTCAAATTGAGGACATAGCTGAAGAAAATGTTTGTCTAAAATAGTGTCTAGATGAATTAGAGCAGTGTAACATCATACCTTCTCTTAAAAAGGAAGTCAAGAGATTGAAGAAAGAAAATGCGAGTCTTGTTAAAGAGGTTAACCTGTCTAATGTCACAGTGAATTCCACTGTGACATCTGCTGTTAAAACTGAAAATGAGTCATTAATCCGACTAGTTGATAACTTAATCAATGAACGTGACTCACTCTTAAAGAACCTCACCTCATGTCAGTATCATGTTAAGAGTCTTGAAGAAGTCTATGAAATGTTGGTTGATGAGAATAATCATGCTAAAGATGCTTTTGACAAAGTAGGACATGTAAATCTTGACCTTCTTGCTAAAGTTGAAAACTTGAATAAAGAGTTAGTGATTGCAAAAGAGTTTTACAAGAAATGGGAAGGAAGCCAAACTGTTTTAGACATTCTTACAAGTCAATCTAAAAATGCTGAAAAGAAAGTTGGACTCGGTTTCAAGCATAACAACGTTCATTGTTGCGTTCGAAACCAAGCCCCAAGCAAAACCGATTTTAGAAGAATAAAGTACGTTGGCCTTCCCGAGTATATAATTTGCAATTATTGTGGCAAGACCGGTCATGTGTTTAATGGTTGTGCTAAGAGATGGAATGACATTAATAAGAACATCAAAGTGGTTAAAAAAATGTGGATTCGAAAAGACTTGATTAATGATGTGATTCACAAAAAGGGGCCCAAATTCATTTGGGTTCCTAAACTAAAAGTTTGATTTCTTATAGGCATTAGTGAGAGGCCGCAACAATTGGTACTTGGATACTGAATGTTCTCGTCATATGACGGAAAGTGAAAGCCAATTTCTCTCGCTACAAGCCTACAAAGGTGGCACCGTGACGTTTGGCAATAATAAGAAAGGTGAAATTATTGTGATCGGGAAGGTTGGTAAGTCATCGTCACATTGTGTCGACAAAGTGTTTCTTGTCAAAGGTTTGAAGCATAATCTTCTTAGCATATCTCAATTGTGCGATAATGGTAATATTGTTGAGTTTTGTGCTAGTGAATGTCGTGTACTAGATGGAAATACAAGGGAAGTTATTTTGGAAGGAAAATGTGTTAGAGACGTTTACTTGACTAATCTTTGTGCCTTGCCAAGTCAAACATTATCTTGTATGAGCGCTTTAAAGAACGACTCATGGCTTTGGCATAAAAGATTAGGACATGTAAACGCTAGAACATTGAACACCCTTAGAAAACTCGATCTAGTAAATGGCATTTCTAACATGAAATTCGACCTTAATAAATTGTGTGAAGATTGTGCTAAAGGAAAGCAAGTTCGATCCTCCTTTAAATCCAAAAAGTTTGTTAGTACTTCAAAACCTCTTGAACTTCTTCATATTGATTTGTGTGGTCCTATGCGAATAAGAAGTAGAGGTGGTAGTCGTTTCTTGTGTGTGATTGTTGATGATTATTCACGATTCGTTTGGCTTCTTCACTTGAGTTCTAAAGATAAAACATTTGATGAATTTTTAATTTGGTTGAAAAAGGTCCAAAACAAATTTGATTAAAACTCATATCTTTGAGATCCGACCATGGAACCGAATTTGAGAATTCATCATTTCTTACATATTGTGATGAGCACGGTATTAGCCATAACTTTTCCGCACGTGCTACACCTCAACAAAATGGGGTTGTGGAGCGTATGAATCGCACTCTTGAAAACATGGCTAGGACTATGCTCATTATTAGGAAAGTGCCAAAGAATTTTTGGGCCGAAGCCGTCAACTCATCATGCCACATTTATAACCATGTTATGATCCGAAAAATGCTTAATCAAACTCCCTACGAATTGCTTAAAGGAAGAAAGCCTAATTTATCCTATTTGAAATGCTTTGGAAGCAAATGCTTTGTTCACAACAATGGAAAGGATAATTTGGGTAAATTTGATGCTCGTAGTGATGAGGCCGTTTTTGTTGGATATTCGGATCGTAGTAAGGCTTATAAAGTGTACAATAAACGAACTATGAAAATTGAAGAAAGTGTACATGTCATTTTTGATGAGTCTAGTCTTTTTCATTCTAATAAACAGGAAGAGGATGATGAAGATGAGGACTTTGAGCTTGGAATGATTCGACATGACATGGATGGAGTACATAACGAGGAAGAGACCATTTCACAGTTGAATCCATTGTTGAATGGTGAGACAGGTCAAAATTCAGGGGGAATGAATCCACTTTCTGACCAAAATGGGGAACCACATGAAATAAATGAACAACCAGAAACGAACCCCCATTCAAACTCACCAAATGAACCAGATGTCACTGTGGAACCCACTGTGACATCAGAACCCGAAAATGCCTCAAGCTCACAAATCGTACCTAGAAAGTGGAAGCACCAATCATCTCACCCCCTCTCAAACTTAACAAGTGACCTGAACTCGGGAAGAAAGACAAGAGCATCCCTCAATGATTTCTTTGCATTTCATGCGTTCCTCTCACAAAACGAACCGACAAATATCACCATAGCCCTTAAAGATGCAAATTGGGTGATAGAGATGCAAGAGGAACTTAATCAATTCAAGAGGAATGAGGGTACTCGGATGCGGATTACGCCGGAAGCATCGTTGATAGAAAGAGCACGTCCGGAATTGCAACTTTCTTGGGTCCTTGTTTAATTTCATGGGCTTCTAAGAAACAAAACACCGTCGCTCTTTCCACCGCCGAAAGCGAATATGTTAGTGCCGCATTGTGTTGCGCGCAAATTCTATGGGTTCGAGAACAATTGAAACACTATGGTAATGTATTCGATTCCACTCCTATTTTTTGTGATAATACAAGTGCCATTAACATTTCTAAGAACCCGATACAACACTCGAGGACTAAACACATTGACATAAGACATCACTTTTTACGTGATCATGTGGGAAAAGGTCAAATCCGTCTTAACTTTTGTAGAACCGAAAATCAAATTGCCGATATTTTTACAAAACCGCTTGAAAGAGAACAATTCGTAAAACTTCGGTTGGAAATTGGTTTGTTGGATTGCGCATAATTCTATGAGTAGACGATTTGCCTCAATGATTGATTAGAGTGGTTGATACATTTTAATGTGTACTTATGTGATTAAGTGTGTTTTATTAACCATGGTTGAATGTTAATTAACAAGTTTTATCGTTTTTGTAATAATGTGACATACATAGAGCCAACAAAACAACTCACCAATATATCACATCACCTTTACTTCTTCTTCATGCCTTAACCATCCCATATATAACATCCCTCATACCTTCCATAACACTTACCTTCTACTTGAAATAATGCCTCCCAAGAAAGCCCAACTCAAAACCGTCAAACAAATTCAGGATTCGTTCAAACCAAAGTCCACGACTTCCTCTACATGTTGGTTGTGGTGTGATTATCAATGAAGTTGTAGAGAACATTGAGAAAGAAATGGAGGAAAATGAAAAAGTGTTTTGGAGACGAAGAAAACGAAGAGGAAAATGAGAAGGGAATCGAAAAAGAAACCGAGAAGGAAGAAGTGAAGGAAAAACCAAAGTGTAAAAAAAAAAAAAAAAAAAAAAAGAAGGGAAAAACCGAGTTGAGTGAGGAACAAATCAAGGAGTTGAATGATCTATTTGATGATGAAGATTTGTTCAATGATGGTGAGAAAACCAAATCGAAAGCAAAAATCTGTCAAAAGAGAAGTGTTACATTGGGAAAAGCAAAGGGGTAGTGGAAGTTCGGATGGAAAATACGAAGTTGAAGACTATTAGTACCGATCTTACCAAAGCCGGGAAAAACCGATAATGGATATGATGATGTGGACGCTGACATGTCCTAGACCTCTCGGCCCTACTATCTTCTTAACGTACCCTTTTGCCTAACCAAGCCTTATATTATTTTGCTCATGGCTTTATGTTTGTTATGTTGTTACATGAACTTGGTAGTATTTGTTTAATTTTCTTGAACTATGTGGTTTGTAACCTAACTTTGTCACTTTGTTGCATTAGAATGTTATTCTTCCTACTTGATGATGTCAAGAGGGGGAAGTTGTTAAAATTGTGTGCATGTGTGATCGATTAACTCTTAGGCTTGCGTTCACCGTAAATATGTTAGCTTAGCGATTTGAAACTTTACTTAAGTTAGTATAGACTTGACCAAAGTACCTTGACCATGTATGCGTCTTATCTTGATCATGTTTTGACTTGTGATATGTTTAGGCTTGTCAACCTTGACCATAGATTGAGGGGGAAGAACACATTCAATTTTATTTGTCTTGCCATCATCAAAGGGGGAAATTGTTAAAACCATTTAATTTCTAGATTAGATTGGTTGATGATGCCTTAAGACAAATTAATCTTATTGTTAATATAATGTGTGCCTCTTAAGTTTTAATCTTATAGCTATGGAAGCTCAAGTAATTGTTCAAGGTTGCACAAGAAGATCAAGAGATGAACACTGTCATTGTTAGAGTCATAGTGTTGTATAAGAGATCATTAAACTCGATTCATGCTAAGTACTTCAAAACTGACAGTGACATGTCACTGTGGTTTCTGGCTCTTAAATATTTCGAAAATATTTAACTCTTGAAAATAGTTTTCCAAACTTTTGATCAACATTTTACATTGCTAAATATTCTGGTTTGATCTTTATAAATGAAAGAAAGCTTTGGTTGTCTTGGAGAAGAGGTAGCTTGCACAAAAAGACATTTGCCAAAAATGGGTTGTTTACTTTTTCTTTATTTGGTCACTACCATTTATGTTCTTTCTTGTTGAAAAAACTACCCTTATTTGTCTAAGTGTGGCTACAAAATTAAGTTACTTGTGCATTCATTTGGCTTGCATAAGGGGTCATGGTTTTCATGTGCTTCAAGTAACCACCTTTATTGTTGTTCAAGCTTCAATTATTTAATATTTTCTAACACTTGTACTACATTGTAGTGTCTTATTTTTAGTGTGAAGTATACTCTACTTTGCATTATAAATACCATGCTTATTTCATTTGAACAAGTGTGCAACAACAAAATATTTTCAAGTTTAAAAGACTTTGAGTTTTATTGAGTAATTATCTTTGCAAAAATCATTTAACATTTCATACTTAGTTTTGCAAAATATTTTTCTTAAGTCTTTTACAAAGAGCTAGTTCGTTGCAACAAAGCATGTATTATGTTCGATGATCTCGTGTTAGTACTTAATCGTTTTCTCCACCGTTCATTTTGTGAACCTTTTGAGAAACACAAGTCTTGTAACAAACGAGTAGAACAAGTCTTAAGATAGAGTTATCTTGAGCAACTAGCAACTCGAAAGAGTTGGGGAAGTCTCTTGGCGGAGTAGCCTTGAGCAATAACAACTCGAAAGAGTTGGAGAAGTCTATTAGCGGAGTAGCTTTGAGCATAAGTCTTGGTGCAGAGTAGCATTGAGCAAATAGCAACCGGAGTAGGTTGGGGAGTTGTTTTATTATTCGGGGTCTTTGTTTGTATGAGTTTACGTCAAAGATGTTTAATAAGATAACGTTGGATGTAGGTCGCGGAGTAATGACCGAACCAATTTAAAAAACATCCTTCAGTTTTGTCTATTTCGTTTTTAATATTTCCGCTGCACTCAGATTTCACTGTTGATTCCACTGTGACATTTACTGGCTGAATCGTTGTTGAATACTTCTAACTTTCTAGTTCTAAGTGTCAACTTCTCCTTTCTTCTAAGTAGTGTCTTAGTGATCATAGAGTTTTTAAAGAAGCTTTAATTAAGCTTAATTTTTTAAATAGACACCTAATTCACCCCCTCCCCCTCTTAGGTGATCTCGCCCTTGACTCTTCATCATTGTTGAAGAGTCGTAAGCTAACATTCAAGATACAATCCTCCCTTTTATTCGGGTGAAACTCAAACGAGCTTAAAATTCTAGGGTTAGATGAGGGAAAGTCTTGTAGTTCCTAGCAAAAGCATACTTAATTCCAAGACCCTTAAACAATGATTTATGTTTATCCATACCAATATTGCCCAACGAATCCAAATTGATAAACTTAGTAGCTCGCATACCTTTGTGGAAAAAAATTCGCCAACTTTCCTATTGCTCGCATACCTTTAAAGGAAATCTGGGTCATAAAAAAATTCTCTTTGGGGAACCTCTTCAGTGTCTTGCGTTTCGACATCCGCAATAGGATTGTCGCTACCTTCACCTCATTCCGTCCTACCCCTCATAGTGGTTGGCCTAGTACTTTTTTTTAAAGTCATTAAAAATCTGAAATTTTAAGTAAGCTAGCATAGGATTGAGTAAACTTTACTAAAATCTTACATAATAGCACAAATTAAAGTATAATCTTACTCTAGAACATACTATCTATGCTACAAAATCAATTTCTACTCATATAAATTGAATATTATGAATAATCCCCAATTAGTTAGGGTTTGAGTAAATCAATTGATTTCTAGCATAAAAATTTGTTGAATGCAAAGATTAAATGTTTAAAACTTACTTGTTGATGCTTAAGGATAATGATTGATTGACAAGCGTTGATGATGAAAGGAAGAAGTAAGTGAAGAAATGGTGAAAAAATGAAAGTAGACTCGACAAACAAACCATGCCAAGTCATCCAATGATCAATCATATAATCATTCATCCAAACATACCAATACATTGACAACATCTCTCACGGTAAATGAAACGCACTAGCACCGTGTACATGGCAAGTATGATTAAAAGGCATCCACGGGATAAACATTTCCCTGAACGCAAACACGATAAACATTTCGTATATGTAGACTAATTTCCTCCTGGTAGAACGACGATAATAATACGGTCCTAGTCTAAACCTGGCAAGATTCTCGGAATAAACGTGTTCCGATTCGACATGCGATAAACATTTCGCATCCAAGACTCGGTCAATCATTGACGCCGAGTACCCCAAATTCGGTCGATATTCACGAAAGAGGCGAAAAAGAGCACAAGCCTTATAACAAGCGGTACGCTACATGCAAATAACACCACCTCGCAAGTACACAACATTTGACGGCCGGGTCGATCAACGCAATGTGTTCGCCTCCCAACAACGTCGACGTATGCCCACTAACACATGCAATTAAGAAGAAAGGATACATCCCCGTTCCGACATTCCAGCCTTACGAACGTGGAGGTAGCCAAGGAATTGAGAGTACAAAGCACATAACAAAATAGTGCTCAAACCGTAACATTTGCAAAAAACCGACTCAAAGTGGGACATATCAAAAACCGTCACAAAACATGCGATACAAGCGAATGAAATATCATATATTCAAAACATTAATATTTAAAGTCATTACGTAAATTTATACGATAAATGAACCATCGGAAATATTATAAATGAAATCGTAAACAAGAATAAGAAGAACCTTCCAGCAGGTGCCAGCCGGTCAGGTGGACCGGCTGCCGGCCACCCGGCTGACGCCAAATATCATATGAAAAACTAATTTGAAAATACAGTGTGTCCCAGCCGGTCAAGGGGACCGGCTTCCGGCTGGGACCAAAGGTACATGAGAAAAAACAAAGAAAAGTGAGATGTGTCTCAACTGGTCGGCTGACCGGCTGCCGGTCGGCTGGCTGAGATCAAGATCATGCATCAATTATTACGTAACATACAAATTATACAGCCACTGCCCCGGCCGGTAGGCTGACCGGCTGCCAGTCGGCCGGCTGGGGTCAACATCACATGAAAATGCCAATTTCACTAAGGATCAACATTTAACAATTTTCTATTATTATCATAAATCATTCATACTCATATCAATTCTCAACAAACAACAAGTATCATCATCAACACAATTTCTAAGCTTATCATTCATATTCTAAATACGATTCCTAACATAGAAAACACGTAAAACACGTAAATGATATCGAGTAACCCTTCACCGTTACCTTATTGTGTCTTCACTCCGCGTCAAGGTCCTCTTCAATCAAGAAGTAGTCTTTGTCGGGATCTTGAAGGTCACCACCTACAAATAGTTAATAAAAGATGAATATAACTCACCTTGAGAAAGACGGAAAGTTTGAAAAGCGAGAAAGACGGTAATTTTATTATCAATACGGATAGAGGAAGATAAGAGGGGAAGAATAAGACGAACTTACGTTAATTTGAGCGAGAAATGAACGAGTTATGACGATTCTAAGCTTGGAAGAATTGGAAGCTAGGTTTTTATGGGGTTTTCTTAGTGAGGAAGAAAGAGTTGAGTTGTGTGAGTGAATTAGGTTATGATTAGTATAAGTAGAGAGTGAGTGGAAAAAGTCAAGAAAAGTCAAAGACATCATAAGACGGGATTCACTTGAAATCTTGCGTAATATCCAAATACGAATTCGGTAATTCTAAATTCGACACGGGTAATTTAATTCTAAACTAAAATAAATTTCGCTGAAAAGTATCCGTAAAATATTTTTACTATTAAAATAGGGTACATTTGCGAGTGTTACAATCACCCCACCTTTTAAAAAGGTTCGCCCTCGAAACTTGAGCGAAAGAAAGATACCTTAATCGAATAGGCATGGATATTTACTACGCATAGAAGCTTCCGTTTCCCAAGTCTCTTCTTCGACATTAGCACATCTCCACAAGAGTTTCACTAAAGGAACCACCTTACTGCTCAACTTCTTATCCTTGCGGTCTAGGATGCGGATCGGTTTCTCTTCAAAGGATAAATTCGGTTCAAGATCAGGCATTTCCTTCTGAAAGACATGGCTTGGATCACTAACATACTTTCTCAATTGAGAAACATGGAATACATCATGAACCTTAGCAAAATTCGGGGGCAAATCCAACTTGTAAGCAACGACACCAATCCTTTTCACAATATCAAAGGGTCCAATGTATTTCGGGCTCAATTTACCCTTAACACCAAACCGTTTAACACCCTTCATTGGAGATACTTTCAAAAACACTTTATCCCCAACTTCAAACTCTAACGGCCTTCTTTGGATATCGGCATAAGACTTTTGACGGTCTTGAGCGGCTTTCATTCTATCACGAATGATCTTTACATTATCAACAGTCTCAACAAGAACATCGGGGCCTAAGTCGCGAATATCACTCAATTGATTCCAACATATAGGACTCTGACATTTTCTTTCCATAAAGAGCTTCATAAGGAGCCATCTTGATAGATGCATGATAACTGTTGTTGTAAGAAAACTCCACCAACGATAGACTCTTTTCCCAACTAGATTGGAAGTCGAGTGCACAAGCCCTAAGCAAGTCTTCTAAAGTCTGAATAGTCCTCTCGGTATGACCATCTCTAGCGGCATTAAATGCGGTACTCATCAACAATTTACTACCCATGGCTTCTTGTAAAGCATTCCAAAATCTCGAACAAAACCTTGGATCTCGGTCGGATATAATCTCCTTAGGAACGCCATGGTATCTAACAATCTCATCAACATAGGCTTTCGCTAGACGGTCTAAACTCCAAGTTTCTTTGATCGGAATAATTCTAGCACACTTGGTCAAACGATCAACAACAACCCAAACGGCATCTTTACCTCCAACGGTCCTCGGCAAAGCCATAACAAAATCCATAGAAATAGATTCCCACTTCCATAGCGGAATATCCAACGGTTGTAGCAATCCACCGGGCCTCTTGTGTTCAATCTTCACTTGTTGGCAAGTCAGACATCTTCCAACATAAGACACAACATCGCCCTTCAAGTTCGGCCACCAAAATTGTAGCTTCAAGTCTTGGTACATCTTATCACCATCGGGGTGAATAGAATAAGGGGAAAGGTGAGCTTCATCAAGAACTCGCTTTCTCAAATCAAGAGCATTGGGCAAAAATAAACGGCCATGGAAACGAAGAACACCTTAATCATCAAACTTGAAATCTTTAGCTTTACCTTCAAGAAGTTTGGCTTGAATAGACTTTTAGGTAAGATCATCAACTTGGCTTTCGCGGATCTCACGGAGAAAAACAGGTTCGGCAGTCATAGCACCAACATAAACAAATCCACGCTCCACGAATTCCATCTTCAACTTTCGAAATTCGGCACAAAGATCATCGGGTAATACCCGCATAGCATTCTATGCATGAGAAGCTTTCCTACTAAGAGCATCGGCAACTACATTAGCCTTCCCTTCATGGTACAACAACTCACAATCATAATCATTCACCAATTCCAACCATCTTCTTTGTCTCATATTCAACTCTTTCTGAGTATATATGTACTTCAAACTTTTGTGATCGGTGAATATACGACAATGAACACCAATAAGGTAGTGTCTCCAGACTTTCAAAGCATGAACAACGGCGGCCAATTCCAAATCATGAGTAGGATAGTTCACTTCATGAACTCTCAACTGTCTCGAAGCATAAGCCACCACCTTTTTACTTTGCATAAGAACACAACCCAAACCCATCTTGTAAGCATCACAATAGACATCAAAGTCTACTCTATCTTCAGGCAAAGTCAACACCGGAGCGGTAGTCAACCTCTTCTTTAACTCTTGAAATGCGGCTTCACAAGCTTCATTCCATAGGAACTTGGTTTCCTTCTTCAACAACTGGGTCATCGGTCTAGCAAGATTAGAGAAATCCTTGACAAATCTACGGTAATAACCAGCTAAACCAAGAAAACTTTGAATTTCTCTAATATCGGTCGAACTCTTCCAATCCACCACAGCTTCAATTTCGAAGGATCCACCATTACACTCTCTTTAGATATCACATGCCCAAGAAAGGACACCTTAGGTAACCAAAATTCACATTTGGAGAATTTAGCATACCACTTCTGACGACGAAGAACACCCAAAATAGTCCTTAGATGAATAGCATGCTCTTCTACGGATTTGGAGAAAATAAGAATATCCTCAATGAACACCACCACACACTTGTCAAGGTACTCACTAAATGTGCGGTTCATTTGATCCATAAAGATAGCGGGAGCATTCGTCAATCCAAATGGCATCACCTTGAATTCATAATGACCATACCTTGTACTAAAAGCGGTCTTCGGAATATCAGCATCACGAACAGGAATTTGGTGATAACCGGATCTCAAGTAAATCTTGGAAAAAGTAGAAGCACCCTTTAGTTGATCAAACAAATCTTCAATTCTTGGTAAGGGATACCTATTCTTGATTGTAATCCGATTCAACTCACGATAATCAATACAAAGCCTCATAGATCCATCTTTCTTTTTCACAAAAAGAACGGGAGCACCCCAAGGCGAGGCACTTGGTCGAATAAAACCCTTCTCAATCATATCATCTAGCTGCTTCCTTAATTCTTTCAACTCGGTTGAAGCCATACGGTAAGGAGCTTTGGCTATGGGTCCAGAACCAGGTACAAGATCAATAGAGAACTCAACATCACGCTCGGGAGGAATCCCGGGAAAATCTTTAGGAAATACATCAACGAATTCTCGAACAATAGGCACATCTTCTATACTTGGAAAAGAGGTAGTTTAATAAGTCACAATACACAAGTATGCTTGGTGACCCTTTCTTACCATACTTACCAATTTCATAGCGGAAATCAAAGACACACCTTTTCGGGGATGAGATCCCTTATAGGTTATTCTAACTCCTAAAGGACTCTTTAAATAAGTCTTTTGATCACGACACTCGAACCTAGCATGGTACAATGCTAACCAATCAATGCCTAGAATTATATCGAACTCTCCTAGAGGAAACTTAAGGAGATTAGCGGGAAAGATAGAACCCGCAATAGATATTGGGACATTAGGATATAGAGTAGAACAAGAGATAATTTCTCCGGATGGTAAGGATATGGGAGTATCCTCACTAGATGTAGGCTTGATAGATAATTTATTAGCATAAGTCGAAGACACAAAAAACATAGAAGCACCGGTATCAAATAGAATAAGACACGGTTGCTCTAAGATTGAGAACATACCCGTAATGATCTCTGGATGAGCATCGGCTTCGGCACGGCTCATAACAAAGATAGAACCCTTAGGTTTAGCAGGAGGAGGGGGCAACTTTCGATCGGGGCAATCATCATAACGGTGACCACCCTTTTGACAAAAGTAGCAAATATAAGGTCGGTTGGAACAAGACACACCGGGATGGTATGGTTGTCTACAACGGTTACATTGACGACCTTGAGCTTGAGCTTAAGGAACATAAGGCCTATGAGCCACATTAGAAGTAGCTCGAGGAATGAAAGGAGCAGGAGCTCTTGTGTTTGCATTTGAAGGAGGATTAAATCTCCTCTTGTTAGCATAAGAGTTAGAAGGAGACGGAATAAACGGTCTCTTCCGAAATACATTCGGCCTAGGAGTGAAAGAAAGAGAGGGATTATTCATCAAAGCTTCATCCCTAATAGCCTTCATAGAATTCTCGGCCCACAAAGCATCATCATATAAATCCCCAAAGGAAGTAGCATTCCTCCTCACTTTACTTTGAAGAACGACACTCAGCTTGTTGCGGTAATAGAAAGCTCGGTCCTTGTCATCTCGGATAAGCCTCGGAGCAAAATGAGCAAGCTTGTTGAACTCAGTAGTGAAGTCCTATGCTGACAAGTTATCTTGCTTAAAGTCAATGAACTCCTTGAGCCTTTGTTGCTTAAGCTCCTTAGGATAGAATCGACCTTCCATTAGAGCTTTGAAACAAGACCAGTTGAAGTCATCTTCAAGAGTAGCGGTGGCACTAGTGATAGCCCACCAATTATCAGCTTCCCGTACAAGGAAGTGCTTTGCGATCCTCACCTTGTCCTCTTCACGGACTTGGTATAGATCAAACTGCTTCTCCATCTCACGGAACCATTCTGATAGCTCCGTAGGGTCCGATTCTCCACCGTAAGGTATAATCTTACTCCTATCTATTTGTCCAGCTACCCATGCATAGCCTCCCTGATGGTTATCTTCTCTACGAGGGGGAACTTGGTTGGCTTGAGCTAAAGCCGCATCTTGTTGATTTTTCAACACTTGCGTGAGAGCTTCCAACATGACATTCTCTACTACTCGTGGTCTAACCATTTTCATAAGAAACAAAAACAAATTAAGTTACTCCTATCAATTAGCATAAACAAATAGACTACCAAGTAAAGTCCTTAACTTCTACCCATCTCTCATTTATTATTTCAAGGTCAAGTAGTTTAAGTTTAGGGTTCACGTGTGTGCGTCGGGAGCGATAAAAGCTCTGATACCATTTGTGACATCCCTCGCGAATGCGGAAATAAAACATACAAGCATGTGAATTAATTAGCGGAAATACGGTATTTTAAAAATCTTTATACATGCAAGATAGAAAATACGAGGTGTGTCAAATGTTAGAAACCAAAGTACGAAATATACTACAACAAGAGACGTAGTCTCTCCAAATGTTATCAAAGTAAATGTGATTAGCAAACAAGCTAAAACGCCTAGAGGTGTTTCATCGAGGGACAACGCCCGCTAGCACTACTACAATAATGATAAAAGAGAACGGTTGGAGACCGTTCTTGAAGGCACAATGAACCGTCCTGCGGCCAGTCGTGCTCTTTGATATAAGAGCACGGGTGCCAAAAGTCAACCCGGTCTCTTTGTAAATAACAACCAGAACGGTTGGAAAAAGAACCATGCTCTAAGATATATTAAGGAGCACGGGTGCTTCCTTCCTTTAACCGGTCTTTTAGATAAGCATGTCTCTTTGATATGGATGTTGGCGCCTTTGCTGGAGCTTTTCAAAGAGAACAGCTATAATGTACAACCGTTCTCTTTGATCCTTATTTTTTTAAAATAAAAATTTCACATTTCATCATAACCCCTACATGATGGAATCTGTAGCTCATAAAAATTAAACCTGTTACAATACAGAAGACCCAGCAAGTTTTAGACAACAAAGAATTCTCAAATTAATTTGAATCCATAAGGGCAAATCCTTGAAAAAAATACAAAGTCCTATCATGTTTTTAATTGTCTACAAATACTGAAGACATGTTACGTTATGCAAAACATAAATAAAAGTCCCTCGGTCCTCATCACTTAGTCGCGATCAAGTGCAACTTTCAAAAACTGTAATCATCATCTTCACCCAACGTTGCTTTTAGGCTTGAATTGGAGTGTTAATTCAACCCAAAAATTCCGCACCTCGTCAATTTGCTCAACGGTATACGTCTTTGGGGCGTTAATCATGAACTACATACACATGTACGACACCCAACAAAATGTAGTTAATATACAATATATGATGTGTAAAGCAAATGCGAAAAACAAAGATGCAAATCATTGAAATAAAAGAAAAAACATACATTTGGGAGGATATTAATATATCGTCCTTTGATAATCTCCAACATGTATCGGCAAACATAATATCCGCATAATACGCTCCCAACCGGCTGCCGAGGACACTAAAATAGAAACCCATTAAGAAATATACATATATATTATATTTATTCCCTATGACGAAAACAGGTTATTCCGTGGAAAGATGATGGGAAAGAGAATTCTATATTTGGTTCATGTCCAGATGTTTCATGAGACGAATGCTAGGAAATTGATACAAACTAAGATTATAGATACTCTGAACAATTAAGAAGATATAATACCTGAATTAATTTCTAAGTAAGTGGTTTTGCCTCGAATCCGGCAAGTGGGTCGATAGCGTTTCTTTTCTCGAAGGCCCTGTGATTCATTTAACTAAAATAAGTCGTCACTTCATACATAAATCAAATGACTAATATCAAGTATAATTAATAAATTATTTACCTAGTAATCGTTTCCACGAAAAATTGTCGAGGCTCCGGATATCCAAGTGGATCACACCAATAAACTATACTTTCAGCTGGACTAATCGGAGCCAACATCCAATGATCACTTCGATATAAAAAAGCAAATAATGAGAATATTTTCACGTAACTAGGGCGGAAATAAATAGAAATTTGAAAAAGAAAAAGTTTATATATACCCTTCTGGATAAGCTGCAAATATAAGTTTTCAACCCCTAGCACACTCTCTACATGTCATAGCTCTAGCAATATAATCTGATTGATAGTCTTCACTACTTACGGCTGCAAATTTAGACAGTGGCTCGGGGTACAAGAATGAATAAGACATGTCTTGACCTTACAAATAAACTTGTCAAAATTTGTCAGTATAACAGTAAAGTACGGGTCCTCATTGTGCCCTTAACTACTTGAATATGTCCTTGGGAGTTTATTGTGCCCTATATGTATTCATATGGTAACAATAGAATGTATTAGGAAAAAATAAAATCAAGTTACCTTCTCTTTGAGCAACTCTGCTTCTGTCGGCTTTTTGGGCCCTTTCCCAAAATACTCAGTTATGCATATGCCATCAGGAACTCCTCGCACCCGGCCACCATGCTCAGGTTTACCGAGTGCCTTAGCAAGTATATCTTCTCGTCCTTCGGGCACAAATGTACCTGCCTCCATCTCTTTTTCTAGTACTTGCTACACTCAATTCATTTACAAATTATATTATATAAATACATATTTGTATCAAATACTAGATTTAAAATTATGACTGTCATACCAATTGAATAACTTACAATTGTCAAAGCGACTTCCTTATCATATTCGGTCAGCTCTCCACTATTAGGCGTGTGACCCTTTAGCAAAGTCAAGTGCCGATCAACTTTCTCCAATATTTGTCCTTTGGCAGCAAAGTCTTGTTTCTAAAATAACATCAAATGCAAATTAGTCATATATATGAAATCTATTTAGATATTGAAAACATATATAATGAGCATAATTATAAACAAAAACAATGTACTTACGACTTTAATTTCAATCCCATGGTAACCTGCACGGGAGCCATAAAATTTTGCCTTCTTCATAGAAGCGTTCTTCTTGTTCTTTTCACTTATTTCCTAATATTTTACATAAGTATAATAAAATAGTTAAAAATAGTGATAGTAGAAATGTCTTAAGAATGTTTTTTTATATAAACAAAAAATAAAAAAAAACCTTAAATGCCTCAGTAGTGTGATACGCCACAAACACATTCCACTCATCTTGTGTTATGTGGTTATACAAGTACGGTCGAGTCCTCTGTATAAATCCCATCTCGTCGTACAACCACTCACGTACTAAGGTGCATTTCCACTTTCACCATAAATTTCCTGCCTTCTGGAGACACTAATCATGACGGTCTTCGATTACAGTGAAAGCGCCCTACACAGCATGATAACAAAAGTAGTTCACTCACAACAGTAGAAACCTTCATTTCCCAGCATACAACCCGCAAAGTTCAAACCTTTTTTCCAATAAATGACAGCAAAAACAATACAAGATATCAATCAACATGTTTACTTCAGCTGTGTTACAAATAGATACGTTAGGTTGAATACCGTAAGTTTTGAAAAAATGTATAAGAGATTTTGATAATTAACTCTATGTTTTATACTCAACGTGATACTATCCAAAATTTCTTCCCTTGTGACATCATCCACATCGTCCCACGTTTTTACTATGCAACCAACATGCCTCCGAGCAGTAACGCCAACCCAGCTACTAAACTTCTTCTACATCGTCTTTACTTAACCCATCTCCTAATGTTGTTTCTAACTCATCATCATCAAACTCGTCACCTGACACAGAGTTCATATCCAAAGAATTCATATCCCAACTTGAATCTTCTAGTGAGTCACTACGTTTTTCAATAGGACACGGTTCCCCCTCAATCCTAATCTCTCCCAATTGAACATCATTATCTTCTTCCATTCTTTGTACCACTCTAGACTCGCCATGAAAAATCCAACATCTATACTTTGGATTAAAATTACTCTTTTCTAAATGGATTTTAACTTCCGAAAAACTCATATATTTGATATTCAAACACATATCACAAGAGCATGCCATATTAGACGTGTCTTTGACATTCTTTCTAATAAACTCATAAAATTCAGCTAAACCGACATCGTTACTGTAAACTGTATAGAGTATCATGGTTTAAGATTTGAGATTTATAGCTCCAATGTTTACCTTTTAATTGACAATATAATGGTGTCGTATCTTGATGTAAAGGGTATTTAATTTTTTGTGAGTGATTGAATATAAAGCAAGACTAATACAACAATTGGTGAACAATAAATAAATTAAATTTGAAGAACAAAACCAGTATAAGCAACAACAAGATGTTGAACATAGAGGAATTACCAGCAGCAAAGACGATCGGCGACGACGAAGGCGTGAAGAACCAGAAGCAACGTGAGGTGATGACCGGACAACCACGGGACTGCACGATTATAGGGAAGGAAACCAGTTAGAGCAGACGGTGAAAACGACCAGCCAAAGACAACCGTGCCGAAGATGAAATTGAAGACACCAGGTGCGACAATTACTAAAGCAAAATTCAAGCAGTCACCTAAATAAAAATTGAAGGAATAAAGAAAAAGCAAAATTCAATTAATTACCCGGAAGAAGCAGGTGGTTGTGGCCGCAGTAGGAACGATCGAAACCAGGTGCGACAATTTCCGCGAGTTGTTGACTAGGGGGAACCAATTGAACTGAACAATTGGTGATTAGGGCGCGAGGGTGATTAGGGTAATTAGGGCGCGGTGGTGATTAGGGCGCGGTGTAGGGAACGAATTTGGTAATTAGGGCGTGAAGCAGGGAAGTTGCAACAGGAGTTCAATGCCAAGCTCAAAGATATGATCAACCAAGCCATGATCAGTCCAACCATGATCTAGTACCAGTCTTACCCTATGCAAAAAGCTATCTTAATGCTTTGTATAGCTCAGGCCCAAGCCAACAAGCCATGACACGAGCCAGTGATAGCCATGACACGAGCCAAAGCCAACCAAGACACAAAAAAGACTCACAAAACAAGCCAACAAAACCTCAGAAAATTCAGCTAGCAGCAGTGCCTTGGGGAGGGTCTCAGGGCAACTTCCAAGCTTAGGGACTCCTAACCAACTATGGGGCATGACTCTAGGGAGGGTCTACTAACTTTTTGTCCAGGAAACCTTCCTCAGAAAACGCCAGGAACACCCCTCAAAACATAAGCCATGTTCAACAGTCCAGTTCTCACCTATCCAGAAGCAGTTCAAATGTCACTCTCAAGGTTTCCTCTTTTGGCCAAGCAGACTCAAGGGCTTTTTGCTCAGACTTTGGGGACTATTACTACTCCAGTTTAGGACCAAATCACCAAGCAAAAAGTCCACTATGTACCATATAACAAAGCAGCAACAAGGCAACATGGAACCTGTCCTTTTCAGAACTGTTTTTCTATTGTTCACTTTATTTCAGTTTGTATCAGTTTGTAGTTGTCATTTTGTTTTCTTTTGAGGATCATTATTAACCTTAGATGTGTTTGGACGTTCAAGATGTAATCCTAATGCCTATATAAGGCTTTTTTCTAATGAATGAAGGGCAGATTTGAAGTAAACACAAAAACTGAAACCTTGTTTCTGTTAACATCTCTTGGCTGTGTGCTTGAGACAAATTCCTTTGCTTTGTGCTTGGAAGTGAGCTTAGATCCTTAGCTGAGTGCTGGGTTCAAGGTTCAACCCTCAACCATTGGCTTTGTGCTTTGGTTAAGGTTTTATCTCTTTCTTTTAGCATTCAGTCCAAACAAAACAGAGCAATTGCAAAGTGTCTAACCTTAGTTCAATTTGTCATAGTTTAGCTTGTTTTCTGAATAGTTTCATTGCAAATTGGTTATTAGAGCTTTAGTTTGTGAGTTCATCTACCTAACTACATTAAAAATATAAAATCCAACCATGAGTGAAGAGAGAATCACAGGTCTTGAAAACACAGTTCAAGGTCTTGTTAGAACTGTAATGGAGGTCTCTAGATCTGTCAATGAACTCCTTGAGGGCCAACAGAACAATGATATAAGGGGAGGCAGGGGTCGAGGAAGAGGAGCACCTTTCCCACAAGGTGGAGGAAGGAGGAGACAACCTGTAGATCAGTTTGAAATGTCAGATTCAGATGGCTCAGATCACAGTCTTCTCAGACACCAAGACAAAGACATAAAGGTAGAGATCCCTGACTTTCTAGGTAGCTTGAACCCTGATGATTTCCTAGATTGGCTAAGGTCTGTAGAAAGAGTCTTTGAGTTTAAAGGATACACTGATAGAAAGGCTTTTAAGGTTGCTATCATAAAACTAAAAGGCTATGCCTCACTGTGGTATGTAAACATGAAAACCTTGAGGGTTAGGGAAGGGAAAGAACCTGTTAAGTCATGGCTCAAACTGAAAAAGAAAATGAGGGCTAAGTTTGTCTCTAGGGACTACACTCAGGATATGTTCATTAAGCTTACTCACTTAAGGCAGGACCAAAGACCTGTAGAGTCTTATCTAAGGGACTTTGAACAACATACACTGCAATGTGAGGTTGTGGAAAAGTCTGAGCAAAAGATAGCATGGTTTTTAGAAGGCTTGGATGAGAGGATAGCTAGTAAAGTTAGGCTGCAAAATATATACTCCTTTGAGGAAGCTGTCAACTTGTCCTTAAGAGTAGAGAAGTTGGGGAAAGGGAAACCCAGTGCCTCTAAAGCACCTGCTAGAACCCCTACCTACAAACCTTTTGTAGGAATCAAGATGGGACAACTTGTGGCTCCTACTAAGGCTCCTTTCAATCCTGATAAAGGCAAGGTTGTTGAGGCAGGCCAAAGGAAGACTACCCCTCTCAAAAAGTGTTTTCAATGTCAAGGTTATGGACATTTTGCTAGAGAATGTCCATCTAAAAGAGCTCTAAGCACCCTAGAGGTAATTTATTGGGGAGATGATGAGGTGTTGGTCTGTGATGATGAGTTGGAAGAGCCTGAGGTAGAGGCTAGTGAGGAGTTGATAGAGCCTGATGCAGGGTTAAGTTTGGTAACATGGAGGGTAATGCATACTCAACCCCAACCCTTAGAAGAAGATCAAAGACACCAGATCTTTAGAACTAGGTGCACCATAAAAGGGAGGGTGTGTAATCTGATTATAGATGGAGGTAGTTGCACCAATGTAGCTTCTAAAACACTGGTGGATAAGCTAACATTGCCCACCAAAGACCACCCTCAACCATACAAGCTTAGGTGGCTGAACAAGGGGGCTGAAGTTAAGGTAGATCAACAGTGTGTTGTTCCATTTTCTATTGGTAAAGGATATGCTGATGAGGCATTGTGTGATGTATTGCCTATGGATTCCTGCCATCTTCTGTTGGGGAGGCCTTGGGAGTTTGATAGGGATGCTATCCATCAGGGAAGGGACAACACTTACTCTTTCAGGTTTAGGAAGAAGAAAATCATCTTAGCTCCTTTACCCCCTATCCTGAAAGGAAATCCTCCACTCCTAACTGAAGCTGCCAAAGAAGTTCTACTGTTGAGTGAGTCAGAAATGGAGCAAGAACTCAATGATCTTAGGCCAGTCTATGTCCTCCTCACTAAGGAGGTAGGGGAAGGGTCTAACCTGGTGCCTAAAGAAGTACAAGCCTTGCTGAAAATCTATGAGGATGTTTTCCCTGCTGAATTACCTAGTGGATTACCCGCACTAAGGGGAATTGAGCACCACATTGATCTGGTGCCTGGGTCTGTCCTTCTAAACAAACCAGCTTATAGAAGTGACCCCAGGGCAACTCAAGAGCTGCAATCTCAGGTGGGAGAATTGCTAAGTAAGGGGTATGTCAGGGAATCTCTTAGCCCCTGTGCTGTACCAGCATTGCTAGTATCTAAGAAAGATGGAACCTGGAGAATGTGTATAGATAGCAGAGCAATTAACAACATCACCATTAAGTATAGGTTCCCTATACCTAGACTCAATGACATTCTGCATGAACTCAGTGGGGCTCAAGTGTTCACCAAGATTGATCTAAGACAAGGGTATCATCAAGTAAGTATTAGAGCTGGAGATGAGTGGAAGACTGCATTCAAGACCAAGCATGGGCTGTATGAATGGCTAGTGATGCCATTTGGGCTCTCTAATGCCCCTAGCACCTTCGTGAGGCTCATGACAGAAGTATTAAGGCCTTACTTGGGAAAATGCATTGTGGTATACTTTGATGACATTCTAGTCTATAGTTCAAGCAAAGGAGAACACCTACAACAGTTGAATTTACTTTGTGAGGTTCTCAGAGAAAATAAGTTATATGGAAAGTTAGAGAAGTGTACTTTGATGCAACCTGAGGTTCATTTCCTTAGGTTCATCATCTCAAAAGATGGGGTAGCTGTTGACCCTGAAAAATTTAAGGCAATCAGAGATTGCCCCCCACCCCAAGACAGTCACTGAGGTCAGGAGTTTTCATGGGTTGGCATCCTTCTATAGAAGGTTCATTCAGGGATTCAGCTCTATCATGGCTCCCATCACAGAATGCATGAAGAAAGGGGAGTTCACTTGGGGTGAAAAGGCAGAGAAGTCCTTCAATACCATTAAGGATCTGTTGTGCAGATCCCCTATACTAGGCTTACCTGACTTTAACAAACTGTTTGAAGTGGAGTGTGATGCAAGTGGGTTAGGAGTTGGGGCAGTACTGGTTCAAGAGAAGAGGCCTATAGCTTATTTCAGTGAAACGCTAAGTGGGGCTAGGTTGAATTACTCTACCTATGACAAGGAGTTTTATGCCATATTGAGAGCTTTGAATCATTGGGGGCATTACTTAAAACCTAAGCCTTTTGTGCTACATTCAGACTATGAGGCCTTAAAGTTCATCAATGGTCAACACAAACTCAACCCCAGGCATGCCAAGTGGGTGGAATTCCTACAATCTTTCTCCTTCTCAAGCAAGTACATAGAAGGAAAGAACAATGTAGTGGCTTATGCTCTTTCTAGGATATCTGTGATGCTGTCATTCATGGAGCAAAGGGTCCTAGGCTTTGAGTTCATGAAGGAACTCTACATGGAAGATCCTGACTTCAAGGAGGAATGAGAAGTGTATGCAAAAGGAAAGCTCAAGAAGGGTAGTAAATACTTGACACAGAATGGGTTCCTCTTCCAAGGAAACAAATTATGCATACCTAGGGGTCCTTACAGGGGGTTACTAGTCAAGGAGGTCCACTGCAATGGGCTTGCAGGTCACTTTGGGGTGCAAAAGACCTATGAGATATTACATGAGCAGTTCTATTGGCCCAAGATGCTAGGTGATGTGCAGGATACTATCAAAAGGTGCAAGCCATGTCAACTAGCCAAGTCATAGTTCTATGCAGGCCCCTACACCCCACTACCTGTACCAAACAAACCATGGGAGGACATCAGTATGGATTTCATAGTGGCACTGCCTAGGACACAAAGGGGCAAAGACTCAGTAATGGTGGTAGTGGATAGGTTCAGCAAAATGGCCCTATTTGTTGCTTGCAACAAGACAGAAGATGCCATAGGGGTAGCAGAGCTCTACTTCAAGGAAATAGTCAAGTTGCATGGGGTACCAAGGAGCATTGTGTCTGACAGGGACACTAAGTTCATGAGCCACTTCTGGAGATCACTCTGGAGACTCCTAGGGTCAAGGTTACTTTTCAGTACAGCATACCATCCCCAAACAGATGGCCAGACAGAGGTTACTAACAAAACACTAGGAAGAATCTTGAGATGTATCATTGCTAAGTCATTAAAGGATTGGGATATCAAACTGTCACAGGCTGAGTTTGCATTCCATAGAGCTCCCTCACACAGCACAGGTAAGACCCATTTTGAAGTTGTTTATGTTGCTAATCCTCTAATGCCAACAGACCTAGCACCAGTGATAAGGAAAAAAGTCAACTATGATGCCAAAGAAAGAGTACAACAAATGATGCAGATTCATAGTCAAGTCAAGAAACAGATTGAGAGAACCAATGAGATGTATAAGTCAAGAGCCAAAGGTCCAAAGAAAGCTAGGGAGTTCAAGGCAGGAGACATGGTGTGGTTGCACTTAAGGAAAGAAAGGTTCCCAGAGAAGAGGAAAAACAAACTCATGCCAAGAGCTGATGGTCCTTTTGAGGTGCTTGAAAGGGTAGGACCTAATGCTTACAAGATAGATTTGCCAGGAGATTATAGGGTACATGGGACATTCAATGTGGGAGACCTAAGTCATTATCAGGAGGACTCTGAGGATGAAGAGGATTTGAGGGCAAATCTTTTTCAAGAAGGAGGGGTTGCAACAGGAGTTCAATGCTAAGCTCAAAGACATGATCAACCAAACCATGATCAGTCCATCCATGATCTAGTACCAGCCTTACCCTATGCAAAAAGCTATCTTAATGCTTTGTATAGCCCAGGCCCAAGCCAACAAGCCATGACACGAGCCAGTGATAGCCATGACACGAGCCAAAGCCAACCAAGACACAAAACAGACTCACAAAACAAGCCAACAAAACCTCAGAAAATTCAGCCAGCAGCGGTGCCTTAGGGAGGGTCTCAGGGCAAGTTCCAAGCTTAGGGACTCCTAACCAACTATGGGGCATGACTCTAGGGAGGGTCTACTAACTTTTTGTCCAGGAAACCTGATGCGTGTATTTTATATAGACTTTCTAGTCCATTTATTGCACGCATTTCTATTTCATTTAGGTGATATTATGTCACCATATGCCCCTATTTGGCTACTTTGTACTTTCATTACTATTTTGTAGGTACAAGCTGCGTAGTAGCGGAAACCGAGCCAAAACAGTCCAATTTGCATGCATTTAGGAGAATGGAAGGAACGGAACAGAAGCTCTTGCATGGGAAAGCGTGAAACCGCTCGCAATCAAGTCCAAAGCCATGTCCAACACTACGTGCCATGCCAAAAGACCTCGATCGATTATATATTTGGTCGATCGAGGAGCGATGAAGAGAATAATTGCTCGATCGAGCTGTCCTGTGCTCGATCGAGTAGAAGCTGCTGAAAAGTTGCTTGATCGAGTAGAATTGTTACTCGATCGAGTGATTTCCTAGAATAAAGTCCTCGATCGAGTGGTTATTTCCCTCGATCGAGTAGAATCTATCATGGGCCTTAAGTCCGTAGCTTAATTAGGGTTTAAGAGTCGTGTTTTGCATTATATAAACTCTTATTTACGTCATTAGTTGGAGGAGATGGGGAGTCATTAGGACTCAGAACCCTTAGGGTTCGGAATTATTAGCTTTAATCTTCCTTTAGTTTTCTAAACTTTATCTTTGGTTTGAATTCGGGTTTATCGACGTAGGATTTGTTCTTTACGCCGGATTTGCTAAGATTGTAAACTCCTTTCTTCTTTTCTCTCTTTCTTAATCTAAGTCTTAATTACTGTTTCTCTTTCTTAATTACTGTTGCGTTATTGTTCATGCTTCTTAATTACGGTTTTATTATGTCTTATGTCATATGTTTAATCGTCTTAGTTAGCATCGTTCATAACATGAGTAGCTAATTCTCCTGTATGTTGGGATGAGGGAACTGTAGTAGAGGCATGTTAGGATAGATTATTTTAGCTAGTCGTGAGAATCAATCTTTGCAATTTAATTGAGGTTTAGTCGAATGAGTGCACGCAGGAGACTAGGCTAGGTAGTTAACCCCGACCTGGATCGAGAGATTGGAAGGGAAGGCTTGCTTAGAATTGATAGGTGACTCCTAAGAGGACGAGAGTTAATTAGGAAAATCCCTAGGGCGGTTTGAGACCGAGAGGAGAAAACCATTGCTCTTCTCATTAAAAGATTGACTGACTTAGTTAGCCTGTAGATGCCGATACTTCAGTAGACCGAATCCTAGCATATTCTTTCTCTATCTTTATTTCTCTTCCTTTAATCTTTTTAGTTTAGTATAAACCTTTTCAAACCCCCATAGATTGTTACTGGCAGAATTAGATTTCAGTTAATTAGTTTCCTCCCTGTGGAGATCGACCCTACTTCCGCTATCTTCTTAGTTAGTTGACTTAGGTTTTATTTTTGGTGTATAACGACCACATCAAATTTTGGCGCCGTTGCCGGGGAGGCAATTTAATTTTCTGTTATTTATTTCTGTCTCGTCTTAAGGAATTTCTAATTCCTTAAGACTGTTCTTATCTTTCTCTCTATAGTTGTGTATGCGCAGGTAGAGAGGGATAGATAAGACTCTTCAGGAGGAAGTCTTGAGTACTCCTGACTCCGTCTTCGACAGTTTTATTTTCATGGAAGATTCGACTGTTGAGACTACCGTGACAGCGAAGATGCCTAACATTGCTAATCACTCTGAGCCTGCCGCTGCACGTATACCCCAGGGATTGTGGAAAAAGAAGTCAAATATTACCACAGCTGAGGGTACTTCCGCAAGTCAAAGGCCTAACGGTGGACTTGTCATGGAACTCTTTGGTTACTAGCCGGGTTTGCAACCCCGTGCAATTTGTAAAAACAATTTATTGCGTTAGACAATTAGACTATTACGCGATAATCCGTAGTTTAGACAATTTATTCTTCCTGCTAGACTATCTTTCGGTATTTCCTTG
Source organism: Heliosperma pusillum (assembly GCA_022085475.1). Classification (NCBI taxonomy): domain Eukaryota; kingdom Viridiplantae; phylum Streptophyta; class Magnoliopsida; order Caryophyllales; family Caryophyllaceae; genus Heliosperma; species Heliosperma pusillum. The sequence continues at coordinate 5,232 of JAIUZE010021408.1, read as the reverse complement.
GGTATCGGTTTGTAGTGTTTTTGCAGGAAAGTGAAGCGGAAATCAATCGCTACAAGGCGAAAAAAAAAAAGACCTCGATCGAGTGGCATGTAATTCGATCGAGGGGAATTCAAAACAAACGAGTAAACTGAGGGTCATCAAAAGAAGATCACTCGATCGAGTAAACCAGACTACTCGATCGAGCAGTCCTGCAAGACAAAAGGCCTCGATCGAGTAGAATTTCTACTCGATCGAGCAAACTAACCTATACGAGAGAAGTCTTCGATCCCCTTTTCAATTTACTCGATCCCAATTCCCCTTTTGATCTTCATCTTTCGATTTTTCTGCATAATCTTACCTGCAATTCGTGTTAGTATCAAAATTAATTGTGGACAGAGGCAACTGATGGGAGACGGTGATGTCAGCCCCACTTTGATGCTGGTTTGGGGAAGCTTTGTTTTGTGAGTTCTTCTGTGGAGTTTTTTCCATTCTTTATATATCTTTCATTCATTAGGAACATGTATTAGGTTGTTTTTTTTCCCTTCCCCTTATATGCTTTTGTGGTATAGCCAATGAGGACATTGTCTGTTTTGGTTTGGGGAAGTGTTTTACATCCTTCTGCGTCTGCATTTGCATTTGTATTGCATTCACGTTTACATTCATGTTAATTAGAAAAATTTGAAAAAAAATCAAAAATTTCACGTTTATTTTTGCATATAGTTGAGTCGGATTGGAGTCTTGTTCATGATGAAATTGCTCTACAAGTTTATTTTTTGCTTTCTTTTGCACCTTTCTTGACTTATTTAGTAAAATCGAAATAGTGAACTATTGAATTTTGTCTTGGCAAACTACTTATAAATTCTGAGATTTTAGAGCCTATAACTGGTGACATCCATGACCAGTTCATCTAGGAATGAGAGTAGTTACTCCCCACATCTCATGTCATTTGCTTGTATATGAATTTTGATTTCTTATTGCCTGCACGCATTGGGTTTGTGGTCGGTATTACGTGTTTTGAGAACATTTGCATCTCCCTTTTCCTCATTTTATCCCATTAACTCCACATAAAGCCATATCTGCCTGTTGCCCTTAACTACATCCTAAACTAAGCCTACCTTTGCCGAGCTAGTTTAGTAGTCGAGGTATATTTTACAGTTGTGTCAGTTTTGGCTCGTTTCATTGATTGGAGTGGGTATTTACGAGAAAAAGAAGAGAAGTGTTGATTAGTGTCTCGATCGAGTACTTTTTTTAGCTCGATCGAGCAGATTTGGTGTTTACGTGCCTCGATCGAGTGACATGTTCTGCTCGATCGAGTGTTTTCCTCAGTCAGCCAAGAAAGAAAAAGAAAAGAAAAAGGAAGAAAAAAAATGAAAAAATGAAAAATAATTGGCTGAAGTTTTTATTATTTACACCTCCTGCGCTTATCATTATTTTGTTGAGGTATTTTATGGGATTTGTGTTGTATATGCCTAGATTTGTTAAGGCATCGAGCTTAAATTTTGATAGTTGGAAGAATGGAACGAGTTCTATTGCGGTCTTGTTAGGAGGTAGCTTGGCTATTTACCCTCACATTTCCATTAATTATTTGTGCCCCTTTCTACCAATTAGCCTCACATATCCATATTTTTGCAAATGTTCCGCACGTGATTGTCCTTGAACGGTGGTTATGCGTGTGTACGGTGCTTGAATCATCTTTCATATTAGTTAGCAATGCATGTTGTGTCGGTCGTAGTCTAGGTGAGTGGCTATATTTTATTCTCTCTTTCTCATACATATTTACTTACCATTTGCTTGATGAGAGAAGAGTGATCCGTGAGAGTCCGAATTTGGTTGAGTCTTGCAAGGTCGAAAGTCTAATTTATTTCCAAGATTGTATAAATTCGTTCGATTTCGTATTAAGCTTTGTAGCGATCAAATGAGTGCATTGAATGGTTTAGCATTGACTTGTAGCTAGCTCTGAGACTTACTCCATTCCCCTAGGTTTATTTTGTTCCATATAGCTGCATTTAGTTTGCTTGAGGACAAGCAAAGGTTTAGTTTGGGGAAGTTTGATGCGTGTATTTTATATAGACTTTCTAGTCCATTTATTGCACGCATTTCTATGTCATTTAGGTGATATTATATCACTAAATGCCCCTATTTGGCTACTTTGTACTTTCATTACTATTTTGTAGGTACAAGCTGCGTAGTAGCGGAAACCGAGCCAAAACAGTCCACTTTGCATGCATTTAGGAGAATGGAAGGAACGGAACAGAAGCTCTTGCATGGGAAAGAGTGAAACCGCTCGCAATCAAGTCCAAAGCCATGTCCAACACTGTACGATAGGCCAAAAGACCTCGATCGATTATATATTTGGTCGATCGAGGAGCGTGGAAGAGAATAGTTGCTCGATCGAGCTGTCATGTGCTCGATCGAGTAGAAGCTGCTGAAAAGTTGCTCGATCGAGTAGAATTGTTACTCGATCGAGTGATTTCCTAGAATAAAGTCCTCGATCGAGTGGTTATTTCCCTCGATCGAGTAGAATCTATCATGGGCCTTAAGTCCATAGCTTAATTAGGTTTAAGAGTCGTCGTGTTTAGCATTATATAAACTCTTATTTGTCGTCAGTTTTAGGGGGGGGGGGGAGATTGAGATTCAGAATCATTAGGATTCTGAACCCTTAGGGTTCGGAATTGTTAGCTTTAATCTTCCTTTAGTTTTCTAAACTTTATCTTTGGTTTTGCATTCGGGTTTATCGACGTAGGATTTGTTCTTTACGCCGGATTTGCTAAGATTGTAAACTCCTTTCTTCTTTTCTCTCTTTCTTAATCTTAGTCTTAATTACTGTTTCTCTTTCTTAATTACTGCTTTGTTATTGTTCATGCTTGTTAATTACGGTTTTATTATGTCTTATGTCATATGTTTAATCGTCTTAGTTAGCATCGTTCATAACATGAGTAGCTAATTCTCTTGTATGTTGGGATGAGGGAAACTGTAGTAAAGGCATGTTAGGATAGATTAGTTTAGCTAGTCGTGAGAATCGATCTTTGCAATTTAATGGAGGTTTAGTCGAATGAGTGCACGCAGGAGACTAGACTAGGTAGTTAACCCCGACCTGGATCGAGAGATTGGAAGGGAAGGCTTGCTTAGAATTGATAGGTGACTCCTACGAGGACGAGAGTTAATTAGGAAAATCCCTAGGGCGGTTTGAGACCGAGAGGAGAAAACCATTGCTCTTCTCATTAAAAGATTGACTGACTTAGTTGACCCGTAGATGCCGATACTTCAGTAGACCGACTCCTAGCATATTCTCTCTCTATCTTTATTTCTCTTCCTTTTAAATATTTCCTGTTTTTTTTAGGTTAGATAACCCTTTTCAAAACCGCACCATATATTGTTACTCTACTACGGGCAGAATTCATAGATTTTTCCATTAATTAGTTTCCTCCCTTGAGAGTCGCCCGACTTTCCCGCTTATCTTCTTTAGTTAGTTTGAACTTCGGTTTTTTTTTGGTTTTACGACACAATCAAATCCTAGGTAGCATGACAACCCATAAGTTGTATTACTAACCAATAGAATCTCATAAATATATTCTCTAATAAAACTTTTGATAAATATAAAAATACTCTTTCACTTTTTGAAAACATTTCAAAAACATTTTATTTCCAAAATCATGCATCAATATTTATCATCCAAAATCATAGACTAAAGCTATCATTTTGAACGTAAAATCTCTCGAATGGAATAGTAACCGAATGACGACCTATACTATCTAATCTTCACAAAGATCTTCAGTATACGGATCATCTCTTCATCTTGATCACAAAGACCCTCCATCTCGAGTCTTGTGTAGTTTGATGTAGATCTTGTTTGAAGCGATTTTCTTTAAAGTTATGCCTGGTTAGCTATAACTTCCATGTTCACTTCCAAAGTTATTCCTGAAGCTGTTATAACTTTGTCTCACAGACTTTATCAAAGTTAGGCCTAACTTTGATCTTCCTTCTCATAATTGTTGCTAGCTATAATAAGACTAAAGCACACAATTACACGCATATGATATATCGAGTAAAACATATTATTACGTAAACACATGTCATTATCAAAACTATGAAATTGGTCCAACAAATTCCCCCTTTTTGATGATGACAAGTCTCATATGATTTCCTCAAGAGTTCTTCTTAATAATGTGACTAAGTATGGTTCCCCCTCAACAAAGCACTCCAAAGTTATAGCAACTTTGATCGCAAGAACAAAACAACTTAGCCAAAGTTATAGCTTGAGAGAATTTAAGGGATAACGAGTCTTGACAAGGAGCAAGCTTAAGCAAAGACTCAAATCATATCATTTCTTCCCCCTCTTGGCATCATTGAAAAGACAAGAACAAAGACATGAAACGACTATAATAACACATGTCAAGGCAAGAAATAGATATGCAAAATACGCAATATAAGACGATATATATCAAGCAAAATTAAAATGCAAATGTTAATTAAAACTACAAACCACAAAAGATATTTTTAAGTGCCATTGGGCCGAATAGAACAATGTCAAAATAAGCCAAAATGGGCCGAATAGGATTAGTAGTTTTAAGAGTAAAACAACCAAGGATAGAAAAGCAAGGCATTTTGGGTAAGTGGATGAGGCTAGGGTGCTTTATAACCGGGCCTAGTGCGGTACTCAAGAGTGGAAAGACGATCAAGGCAAGAAGACACATGAGTAGCTTGAGCGGTAAGGCAAACGTCAAAGTTTCGAACTTTCAACGAGAGAGCCTCCGTTGCATCGTATATGGTCCGCATCCCCTCAGGCATATCCGTCCCGCTCTTAACCAACGACCCGCCTTGGCTCACCAAGAATGTCATCCTATCCCTTTGCCTATACGCTTCTTGCTTACAATCGATAATGTTGCGTTCCAACTTAGCAAGGCGAACATCCACACCATCCATCCATGTCCTCATCTCATGACTCACACCCGACCCACCTTGGTCACGGGTTGATGTTGAAGAGCCCATTGCTACGGCTTGAACAACCGTATCCAATACCGTCTCAATTTTCTTATCCTGCGCATCCAAGCGCTCCATGATACTACCAATGAACATATCCAATTTTGACTCAATCCCGGAAAAATCAGCCCCACCCGACGGCAAACCAACCAAACCTCCTTTTACTAAAAACAACAACTCCGGACCATTAGCATCAAGCTTCATAAATTTCAAGAACGTATCACACATTTCATCTTTTACGGCGACCTCATAATTTTGCACATTAACAACTCC
>JAIUZE010021407.1:0-33183 GCA_022085475.1 Heliosperma pusillum | reverse complement strand
TCTAGAGGTGTTTCATCCAGGGACAACGCCCGCTAGCTCACACCCGAACCTAAAATACCACAAGAAAAAAGTCATCCAATCAAGCAACCTGTTCATCCATGAAAAACATGAACGCCACAGTCAGTGGGGAGTAACTCCGAGTTCTCCCAGCCATATCACATTAAACGTACAAAAAAGGAAATACAAAAGTAGAAGCATGCATATATAGATATACATGTGAAATACGATAAGGATAGATAGACAATTCAATATATAATGATAAGAGCATATGAAGTACAAGTCCGAATCCATCATGTTATACAAAGACTCGGAGAAGACACTCTTAGGCAACCGAATACAATCACTAGGGCTTGCATCTCACCGTTAGAGGTATAAGTTTGTTAAGATTGAGACTCGACAAACAAACCATGCCAAGTCATCCAATGATCAATTATATAATCATTCATCCAAACACACCGACACAATGACGACATCTCTCACGGTAAATGAAACGCACTAGCACCGTGTACATGACAAGTATGATTAAAAGGCATCCACGAGATAAGCATTTCCCTGAACGCATACACGATTCAATTCAATTCGTATATGTGGACTATTTTCTTCCCGGTAGGACGACGATAATAATACGGTCCTATTCTAAATCTGGCCAGACTCCCGAAATCGCATTTTCCGGTTCGCCATGCGATAAACATTTCGCATCCAAGACTCGGTCAATCATTGACGCCGAGTACCCCAAATTCGGTCGATATAATTCACGAAAGAGGCGGAAAAGAGCTCAAGCCTCATAACAAGCGGTACGCTACATGCAAATAACACCACCTCGCAAGTACACAACATTTGACGGCCGGGTCGATCAACGCAATGCGTTCGCCTCCCAACAACGTCGTTGTATGCCCACTAACAAATAGTCCACATTCCAGCCTTACGAACGTGGAGGTAGCCAAGGGAATGAGAGTACAAAGCACATAACAAAATAGTGCTCAAACCGTAACATTTGTATAAACCGACTCAAAGTGGGACATACCAAAAACCGTCACAAAACATGAGAATAGGGAATTATATAAATTTAACTATCATAAAAATGAATCAATACATGATACATAAGCATTAAAACAAGTTTATGAAGCATAATAAATAAGAAACATAGATCCCCTCTCCAAAACAACGTCTTTGGAAACCAACTAAAACAAGGGTCCACTTCAAACGGTCATAACTAGAGTTCTAGAAATGCAAATGCAAAAATTCCAAATGGAGGTGCTAGCGTATCCTCTTACAGTTTCAACGGGATGTCACAAGCCCAAAACAAGCAAGTAACGAAGGAGATATGATCATTTTACGAAAAAGGGTCAGTGTAGGAAAACTGCAGTCGACTTGGGAAAACTGGCAACGAGTAACGCTGCCAGCGGCGGACGACGCTGCCAGCGTCCTACGACGCTGCCAGCGTCCAGGGAACGCTGTCAGCGTCCTGGTCTGGCAGGCACGGGTCATACGGATTTCACAATTTTCACTAAGACATAACACAAATATCATCTAACATCAGAAATCATCAATTCTCATATCAATTATCAACTAACAACAACCATCATCAACAACACAATTCCTAAGTTTACAAATCATATTCTAAATACGATTTCTAACATGGAAAACACATAAAACACGTAAATGATATCGAGTAACCCTTCACCGTTACCTTTTCGCGTCTTTAATCGATTTCTAAACCTTCCTTCACTAGATAGTAACCTTTGTCGGGGTCTAGAAAGTCTCCACCTACAATTAGATAATAAAAGATGAATATAATTCACCTTTGAGAAAGACGGATAAATTGAAAAGCGAGAAAGACGGTAATTTTATTACCAATACGGATAGAGGAAGATGAGAGGGAAGGAATAAGACGAACCTTAGTGAATTTGAGCAAGAAATGAAGGAGTAGAGACGAATCTAAGCTTGATAAAAATGGAGTTTAGGTTTTGGTGGTTTGATGAGGAAGAAAGAGTAAGTGGAAATGAAGAAAGGAGTTAGGGTTTGAGGGAGTATATGAAGGAGTAAGTGGAAAGAGTCAAGAAAAGTCCAAGACGTCTTAAGACGTGATTCACTTGAAATCTCGCGTAAAATTCAAATACGAACTCGGAAATTCTAAATTCGACACGGGAAATTTAGTTCTAAACTAAAACTAAATTTCGCTGAAAAGTATCCGTATAATAATTTTACTATAAAAATAGGGTACATTTGCGGGTGTTACAATCACCCCACCTTTTAAAAAGTTTCGTCTTCGAAACTTGAGATTAGAAAACAAAAGTATCAAGGACAAGAATCGGTTTTCCAAAATTAATACGAAAACTCTTATAAGGGAAACATCTCTGAAACGAGGTTCATCTCGAAAATGGTTTAAAGAAATTTTTCATAAGTGCGAAACTTACTTACGGATCTCAAGAGTGCCCGTCGCGAACGAGAACTCAAATTATCCAAATCAAATTAAAGTCGAAATAGTGAAATCGAAATTCAAAACAAACGTTAGTAAGTGCAGGACTAGTCACCAGACGTCTCCAATAACAAGTCCAAACATCCAACCAAACGGAAAATCCAGGTATAAAAGCAAAAGAAATCTATTTTCTCCAAAAAGAGGGTACGCAATCCATCTTTAGACTTCTTTAAAAAGTTAAATTAGAAATAAAATATGGAAATTTGAAGGTTTCATCAAAGATAAAATAAAATAACAGGACATTACACGTACATAGAGCGACTCGCACAATTCACACACAATTCAGGGTAACAAAATATATACAAAACACGCAAAAACGAAACAAATTGAACTCTTTGGGATAGGAAGATCAAGATAAAGTCGGCAGGAAGATCTACAAGAATTCGACATCACTAACTCTACTAATAAACCAAATCCTTTAGAGAATGCAATTTACCCAATTTGAAACTCCTCATTTTCAATCATCAGAATTCTTACAAAAATATTCCATAATCACGAGATTTCAAGCCAATAACCTAATTATTCAGATCCATTTAGTATCTACTGAAGTCCATCGGCACGGTAGACTCCACAACTAACAATCCACATGGTAAAGGAGTCTTACCATGAAATTCCCTTGATTCAATTTACTTCAAACTCATTATCCTAAATTTGCAATGAACTTTCTCATCTTCGAAAGTCAAAACACAATCAAAGCAACAAACATAATTATCTAAGATTCAACTAGCCTCATCCAAAGTCTCCCGACAAGGGAAAATCCACAATCCATTATTGGTTATAATGATTCTTTAATACGCCATAACATCCTTAATTCAATCATTACTACGCTCGAAGCGTCAAATATAAATAGTCACATTAGCAAACTATGGTGGTTACTAATCCTCAAGATAAATGGGTTCACCATTCTAACTCTATAATCCATAACAACTGAGCACTCACTATCTAAAGCTTGCAACGAATATTTCTCAATCTCAAACTATGTATCCTTAAGAATAAAAGAGAATTACTAATTCCAAACCACAAATGATCAATCACTTGATAATCAGACAACCATTCAAATCGTCTAATTCATCAAAAACTCAAAATGAATCGATTTTCATTTATGACAATACTGCTCAAACTTAGGGTACCGGCTCTATTTCCCTAAAGCAAAGTCTCTTTTAGAATCCACCAATTAGAGACATCTAATTCCCAAATAAAATACCAAACAACCGTTATAATACCCAACAACAACGAACTATTAACATGATCAACTCAATTCTCAAATAGCACTACAATACCAAGCTCCAAATCTAAAACTACTAAGAGAGGATACATTATCACTATTTGGATTCATCCTAGAGCTTAAGTCCTATTTTCCATGATCAAATACAACCTGAAATTTGCTCAATCCAAAAAAAACACATATTCTAACTAAAGAATCCCAAATTACATCACGCTTTTTCTCTGAGCCTTACAAACGGAATATCCAATCCACTAGAGAAAAGATGAAGGAGCAACGAGATAGAAAACGATAAGGAATCTCAAGGAGAACACGGGAATAAATAAGGAACGAGATTACAAGAGAGGAGCGCTGAAAATAACGAGGTCAAGGAAGAGACAAAGCAGATAGTAGAGTTATGAAGATATCTGTGAAAGAAAGAAGATACGAGCATGCGATTTCTTAAAGATTAATCTTGACAAAAACATTCAAGAATGGAAATGAAAAAGGACAATGGTACGAGTAAAGGTTTAAGGTTTAAACCACAAAATTTCTCATTTTAAACCTAGGGTCATAGCAAAGCAAATAATCCCAATAACAAAGGTCTCTTACAAGGGACCCTCGTACCTCAAATCATCAAAGTAAGGTACACCGAGATTTAACAAATCGATCACAACCCAATTCATCCATCTTTTCATATAACACGGATTCCCAAATGCGGAATTGCAACTCAAGTATAATAACATTCCTTTAGCTCAAATATTCAACACAACCTCAAAGGTTTCTTTAACTGAAGGACTAACAAATACTCCCTTATACTCGGTCATTTTCAACTCATATAGCCCACGAGTTCATTATTAACAAAGTACAACCTCAAGTCAAACATCATCATTAACGTCCCAAGGTATTTCCATCATAGCTCACATCATCGAATCTCGCTCATATCTATAATCCTCAAGTAATATGGTTCAACTTACAACGAAACCTTACTAGTTCAAACGAGTCTCTGATACCATAAGATAAGATCATATCTTTAAATCCAAGAACTATAGCCAAATGCTTTTCCACCGAGCCTATACTCACAAACACACAATAGGAAACCACAAGAAATCACTTAATCTCAAAAGTATTTCGCACCTCAAGATATCATTCTAAACTTCTTATTTACACCAATTAGACATATCATAAGCATGGTCTTCAAAACAATACTAAACTTCTAAGTCCAAAAGACTAAATTACTAATGAGTTAAGAAGTCATAGCCAACTCATTCGACCTTACACCATCGAATATCATGAACTATTTACACACAAGTCATGGCAAGCATTTATACATTAAAATCATTAAACATACCTCACCACACTTTCCTCAAGGATACCAACTCTCACCACTAGGGGAGAACTTAAGTCTACACAATTTTTCTCGAATCCCAAATTCATTCTAATCAACACTAACATTCCACCAAGTCTAAAATTCTTCCGACCAAGTACAATATGCCACAAACAAAAGGGTATGGTGTCCACAAAAGGTCACATAAGGAAGTTGAGGGTACAAATTGATAAGGAGGAGGAAAGTAACAAGAGTAATTTCCAAGGGAAAAAGAAGTTAGATGATGAAGAAGCACTTAGATAGAAGGAAGAGAGCATGATACATTAAGGACGAGAGAAAACATCGATGAGGAAGAAATACACTTCAATTAGGCTTGTCAATCTTCAATCTTTGGTAGAGGATACTTCTTCTAGGTAACACATGATCCACCTTAAGACGGTAGATACAAACAAACATAACATCACTCAACACAATCAACAAACAAGTTAGAACCTAACACACATCAAGTACACCAAAAACTACCACCTTAGGTCCTTAAGTCTACCCATCTTTCATTTATTATTTCAAGGTCAAGTAATTTAAGTTTAGGGTTCACGTGTGTGCGTCGCGAGCGTTTAAGCTCTGATACCAACTGAGACAACCCTCGCAAATGCGGAAATAAAACATACAAGCATGTGATTTAATTAGCGGAAATACGGTGTTTTTAAAACATTTTAACATGCAAATAGAAAATACGAGGAGTGTCAAATATTACAAACCAAATACAAAATACTACAAGAGACGTAGTCTCTCAAAGTGTTAACAAAAGACAAAGTTATTTAGCATCTAGCTAATGAACGTCTAGAGGTGTTTCATCCAGGGACAATGCCCGCTAGCTCACACCCGAACCCAAAATATCACAAGCAAAAAGCCATCCAATCAAGCAACCTGTTCATCCATCAAAAACATGAACGCCACAGTCAGTGGGGAGTAACTCCGGGTTCTCCCAGCCATATCACATTAAACGTACATAAAAGGAAATCAAAAGTAGAAGCATGCATATATAGATATACATGTGAAATACGATAAGGATAGATAGGCAATTCAATATATAATAATAAGAGCATATGAAGTACATGTCCGAATCCATCATGTTAAACAAAGACTCGGAGGAAGACACTCTTTGGCAACCGAATACACTCACTAGGGCTTGCATCTCACCGTTAGCGGTATAAGTTTGATAAGATTGAGACTCGACAAACAAACCATGCCAAGTCATCCAATGATCAATCATATAATCATTCATCCAAACACACCGACACAATGACGACATCTCTCACGGTAAATGAAACGCACTAGCACCGTGTACATGGCAAGTAAGATTAAAAGGCATCCACGAGATAAGCATTTCCCTGAACGCATACACGATTCCAATTTATTTTCGTATATTCTAGACTATTTCCTCCCGGTGGACGACGATAATAATAACGGTCTTAGTCTCAATCTGGCATACTCCCGAAAATCGGCATTTTCCGGTTCGACCTGCGATAAACATTCGCATCCAAGACATCTGTCCTCATTGACCCGGTACCCCAAATTCGGTCGATATAATTCACGAAAGAGGCGGAAAAGAGCTCAAGCCTCATAACAAGCGGTACGCTACATGCAAATAACACCACCTCGCAAGTATACAACATTTGACGGCCGGGTCAATCAACGCAATGCGTTCGCCTTCCAACAACGTCGTTGTATTCCCACTAACACATGCAATTAAGCAGTAGAATACATCCCCGTTCCGACATTCCAGCCTTACGAACGTGGAGGTAGCCAAGGGAATGAGAGTACAAAGCACATAACAAAATAGTGCTCAAACCGTAACATTTGTATAAACCAACTCAAAGTGGGACATACCAAAAACCGTCACAAAACATGAGAATAGGGAATTATATAAATTTAACTATGATAAAAATGAATCAATACATGATACATTAGCATTAGAACAAGTTTATGAAGCATAATAAATAATAAACAAAATAGTGCTCAAACCGTAACATTTGTATAAACCGACTCAAAGTGGGACATACCAAAAACCGTCACAAAACATGAGAATAGGGAATTATATAAATTTAACTATGATAAAAATGAATCACTACATGATACATAAGCATTAGAACAAAATAGTGTTCAGGAAACCAACTAAAACAAAGGTCCACTTCAAACGGTCATAACTAGAGTTCTAGAAATGCAAATGCAGAAATTCCAAATGGAGGTGATATCTTAGCCTCTTACGGTTCCAACGGGATGTCACAAGCCCAAAACAAGCAAGTAACAAAGGAGATATGATCATTTTACGAAAAGGGGTCAGTGCAGGAAAACTGCAGTCGACTTGAGAAAACTGGCAGCGAGTAACGCTGCCAGCGCCGGACGACGCTGCAAGCGTCCTACGATGCTGCCAGCGTCCTGGTCTGGCAGGCACGGTTCATACGGATTTCACAATTTTAACTAAGACATAACACAAATATCATCTAACATCACAAATCATCAATTCTCATATCAATTATCAACTAACAACAACCATCATCAACAACACAATTCCTAAGTTTACAAATCATATTCTAAATACGATTTCTAACATGGAAAACACATAAAACACGTAAATGATATCGACTAACCCTTCACCGTTACCTTTATGCGACTTTAAACGATTTCTAAACCTTCCTTCACTAGATAGTAATCTTTGTCGGGGTCTAGAAAGTCTCCACCTAAACAAAGATGACAAAAGATGAATATAATTCACCTTTGAGAAAGACGGATAAATTGAAAAGCGAGAAAGACGGTAATTTTATTACCAATGTGGATAGAGGAAGATGAGAGGGAAGGAATAAGACGAACCTTAGTGAATTTGAGCAAGAAATGAAGGAGTAGCGACGAATCTAAGCTTGATAAAAATGGAGTTTAGGTTTTGGTGGTTTGATGAGGAAGAAAGAGTAAGTGGAAATGAAGAAAGGAGTTAGGGTTTGAGGGAGTATATGAAGGAGTAAGTGGAAAGAGTCTAGAAAAGTCAAAGACGTCTTAAGACGTGATTCACTTGAAATCTCGCGTAAAATCCAAATACGAAATCGGATATTCTAAATTCGACACGGGAAATTTAATTCTAAAGTAAAACTAAATATCGCTGAAAAGTATCCGTATAATATTTTTACTATAAAAATAGGGTACATTTGCGGGTGTTACATTGAAACTTTTGTAAAATTATACACAAAATTTGGTATTGTTTTTTTTATTTTATTACAAATTAATTTTTTTTAATTCTTCTATTTCATAGCAAGGATAATTTGAAAATTTATCTAAATAAATATTTAGTTTATGAAAATTGTGAATTTATGTTAATTTGTTTTATTAATTTTAATTTAAAATTTATAATCTTGAAAAATATTCATAAAAGCGTTTATCACGTTTAAAAATATATCATATCAAATTAAATAAGTTAGTTATTTATTACCTCTAATTTGGAAATCAAAACCTAATATATTATCAATCTATCTCATCCAAAAATTGATATATAACTTTATTTTAAGATTTTTATAAAAAAAAGAGATGAAATTTACTTTATGAAAAATAAATTTTGGTTAATGTTTTAGAAATAAAAATTAAGGATTAGATAAAAAAATTATTAAATACAATAAGTATGCTAAACAAAAGAAAATAAAAGATAATCTTCAACAAATGAATAAATCAATAAAGAAAAGAAAAAAAATATGTTGAAAATAAGTGATCACGGGGTAAAATTAAATAGAGATTATAATAATTTAAAGTCAATTTTTTAAATAATATAAAACTTTTGAATAAAGAATCGATCAAGTATAATAAGAAATCAGTTTAGAAAATAATAAGTTTAAAATTACTTTCTTTTATAATCTTTTTTGTTTTCTAAAATTATTCACTTATAATTTTTTCTAAAATTACTCACTTATAATTTTTTTTTTAAATTACTCGTGTAAAATATATTTTGATCAAAGATTGATTCGAAATGCAATTCAGGTAACTTATTCTAACTAGTGGTGCACTTATTCTGCATTTGTCTAAATAATCATACGTTTCAAAGTTTAAATTGGTTAAGTGACAAACGGAATAAGTTCAAACAAAGACGGAATAACGTAAAAATTTGGAGTTGATCGAGAATCAATTATTTTTTTTATTAAAGTGTACTTTAAAGGAATTATTTTAGTAAATGTGTTTATAAGAATGATTTAAAGAAACTGAATTTTAAAAAAGAGTAATTTCTAATTTACGATTTAAATAAAATGGAAAAACAATACGAAAAATTCACGTAGTACCCCTAAACTTTGTCATTTTTCAGGTGGTATACATTTTTTAATTTTGTGCACATGGTAACCTTGAGGTTTGATTTTTAAGTATGACATGCTCTTTTTATCGTTCTTAAAATCTTCAAATGAGCATAAATCGTAAACCAGAAATCATAATTTGCCAAAACGAAATTTTAAATTGATTAATTCTTCGAGATCTATAATTTGATCAAACAAAAAATGGTCATTCAAAAAATTAAGATCGAAATAATGGACGACTTTAAGTTTGGTGCGAAAAAAACAATAGAAAATATTAGTCGACAATTTTTTTTTCTCAAATCGTAGATTTTGACAGGAAAATGTTTTTATGAAAAAACATTAGCCAAATCCGAATTCCAGTGCAAGGCTTATGGTCAATTACAGTTATTTAAAGCGACAAAAAGGACATGTTGTGCATTAAAATAACATGTGAACGGTGACATGTGCACAAACTTAAAATACAAGGTAACATTTGTAAAATGACAAAGTTTAGGGGTACCACATGAATTTTGTGAAAAAAATAAGAAAATCTGTTGTACAACAATTTTTTTTGTGTTTTTTTGGTTTAAATTCACCACTTTTTGGTTAAAAGTTGTACAATAGAATTTTTTATTTTTTATTTAAAAAAAAAAAAAGTAATTTCTCATGTCTTTCTCGTTGTACGTACGACGGTTATAGAATGTCGCTAAATTAAGGAAAAAAGAAATAACATGATTAAATTACCTTGTTGAGATTTTTTTTTGTAGATTTTGGCAAAAACATGACTCAAAATCATTAACCGGCAAGTCAACATCAAAAAATGAAGTGTTTTGGTGAAAATAATATATTTTTCAACAAAAATATGTATATCAAGTAACCTTTTATTTTCAAGTGATAGTTAATATAATTTTTGAATGACAACAATCATTTTAAAAGGATTCAAATTTCTAATTATATCAACAAATGTTAATTATGGGATGAGTGACCTTCAGAGAAGCTTTTCTGAAGCGTACAAGTGTATTATTGGTGAAACGAGTTGACGTTTGAATGAATTAGCTTAACTAGCAACTCAAGTATACAGCTCTGCATAATTCAATATGTGAAAATATTTGGTTGTGAAAAAAAATAATAATATTTTTCATTATATTAATTTATTTTATATATATCTCGTTTGCCACGGAACTATTTGT
Organism: Heliosperma pusillum; assembly: GCA_022085475.1. Lineage (NCBI taxonomy): Eukaryota > Viridiplantae > Streptophyta > Magnoliopsida > Caryophyllales > Caryophyllaceae > Heliosperma > Heliosperma pusillum. Next base: position 22,682 of record JAIUZE010021407.1, on the reverse strand, counting down.
GCCCACGGGAATAATGTTTTAGAGAGTTATTAGCCACGGGAGAAGCCGTGGCTAAGAATTTAATTTTCGCCACGATATTATATTTCCCGTGGCTGTCAGTTAGCCACGGCCACTTGGGCCACGAAAGGTATTCCCGTGGCAATATGTTTTAGCGATGGAAATTTAGCACTTGCGCCACGAATTTTATCGTGGCCCAAGTGCTAAATTGTAGTAGTAAACCCTGATAAGGGGTGGACAATTTCTATCGTGGCCACATCTCATCATGACCCAAAAGATGCCCATTTGACCCTAGTTACGAAGGTTGTAGAACATAAATCAAAGTCATTTTAAAACTGTGCCACCTTAGGCGAACAATCTTTAATCTAAAGAATTGACTCAAATAGAATACTATAGTAGCTCTCGCCACGACCAGGCTATATGAATTACCAGAACTCTATAAGCGGTCACTGCCCGACAGTGTGTCCCATACAGTTTGTCTATGTGATCGATTGGTCATCCCATATGATCCTATGGAACTTGAACTTGCCATCAATCGCATCACACTCTAGTCACTTCGAGATGTCACCTCATATAAGTGACTAGGGGTGAATACCATGTTAATGCAGTTCACTTTAATGGGGTCCAACATTGTCTCGACAACCCATTTGGAAATAACAAGGTAATAGATAAAAGAGTATAAAAGATAAAACTCAAACGATAAAAGCGATTATCATATATGAACAACAATAAAAACAACATTTTTATTTCATCTCATAATCTAATACAGGTTTGGAATGCGTTTCAGACCAATGGATACTACATGTTGGTCATACTTAGCATGCACTAAGGGCTTGGTCAAGGGATCAGAAATATTATCATTTGTCCCAACCTTACATATCGCAATATCATTCCTTTCAATGTAATCTTTTATAATATGAAATTTTTTAAGTACATGTCTAGACTTGTTACTAGACTTGGGTTCTTTAGTTTGAAAGATAGCCCCACTGTTATCACAAAAGATCATGAAAGGATCCTCGGCAGAAGGAACTACCCTTAGCCCCTCTAAGAACTGCCTTATCCAAACAACTTCCTTGGCAACCTCAGATGCTGCAATGTACTCAGGCTCCGTTGTTGAATCCGCAATAACCGACTCTTTGAAGCTTTTCCAGCTAGTCGCAACTCCATTGATCATGAAAATAAAGCCACCTTGGGATTTCAAATCATCCCTATCGATTTGGAAGATCGAATCGGTGTAAACCTTAACACATAATTCGGAATCTCCTCTAAACATCAAAAGTGAATCCTTAGTCCTTCTCAAGTACTTAAGGATGTTCTTTACGGCTATCCAGTGACTCTCACCCGGATTGGCTTGATACCTACTCGCCATGCTTAAAGCATGCGAGACATCTGGACGTGTGCATATCATGGCATACATGATCAATCCTACGACGGAAGGATAGGGATTCGATTTCATGCGTTCAACTTGTTCAGGTTCGGTGGGTGATTGTGACTGCTCAAAACAATCCTACTACCTATAGGAACAAGACCTCTCTTGGATTTATCCATGTTGAATCGTCGAATAATCTTATCTCGATAAAATTCCTGACTTAAAGCCAATATCCTCTAATATCTATCTACATAGATCCAGATACCTAATATGCGTTGAGCTTCACCTAAATATTTTATTTGGAAATGATTTCCCAACCACCCCTTGACAGAGGTGAGCATTTGTATATCATTCCCAATGAGTAGTATGTCATCTACATACAATATAAGGAAGACAACATTGCTCCTACTAAATCTCATGTATAAACATGGTTCTTCGATACTTCGAGTGAAACCATTTTCTTTTATTACATGATCGAAACGATGATTCCAACTTCTCGATGCTTTCTTAAGACCATAAATGGATCTCTTAACCGTGCATACTTTGTTAGGACTTTTCGGATCCACAAAACCCTCAGGTTGCATCATATACACTTTCCCCTCTAAATACCCTTTTAGGAAGGCGTTTTTGACATCCATTTGCCATATTTCATAGTCATGAAATGCGGCGATCGCTAACATTATCCGAATAGATCTTAGCATGGCTACAGGAGCAAAAGTTTGGTCATATTGAAGACCATGAACCTGAGTGAAACCTTTTGCAACTAGCCTTGCCTTGTAGAAATCATCATGTCCTTCTATGCCATTCTTTACTTTAAAGATTCATTTGCATTGAAGAGGTCTTACATCTTTAGGCAAATAAACCAGGTCCCACACTTGATTTTCATACATAGAAATTATTTCGAATTTCATGGCTTCAAGCCATAAAGTGGAATTTTGAATTGTTATTTTCCTCGATAATACCAACGTATCTATCGGGTTGGTGACTTACCCTTCCGGACCTCCTAGGTACAGTTGGAATAACAACAGAATTGGACGACGAAGGAACATTTTCTTGCGCCTCATCTTCGGTTTGTGGCTCTTGACCTTCGTCAAGTTCAAAATTTCTCCCACTCTATCTCTTAGAAATATGTTCTCTTTCTAAGAAGACAGCCTCACTAGACACAAACACTTTGTTTTCTTGAGGTTTGTAGAGATATAGAACCCACGAGACTTTTTAGGATAACCTACGAAAAAGCACTTTTCGGATCTTGGGGGCTAGCTTGTTGTCGGTCTTTACCTTAACGAAAGCATCGCATCCCCAAATCTTCATATAGGACAAATTAGGGACTTTCCCTTTCCACATCTCATATGGAGTTTTATCGGTTACTTTGGTCGGACTATTGTTCAATGATTTGACGGCGGTTTGGATTGCAAATCCCCAAAATAAGTATGGCAACACGGTTTGACTCATCATAGATCAAACCATATCAAGTAGGGTTCGATTTCTCCTTTCGGCAACAGCATTAAGTTGTGGTGTTCCAGGTGGAGTTAGTTGTGATACAATGCCACAATTCTTCAAGTGTGAATCGAATTCATTACTAAGATACCCACCACCACGATCGGATCGTAGTGTTTTGATTTTCTTGTTCAATTGGTTTTCTGGCTCATTTTGAAATTGCTTGAATTTCTCAAATGCATCACTCTTATATTTTATTAAGTAGATATACCCATATCTACTTAAATCATCGGTGAATGTAATGAAGTAGTCAAAATTACCCCTACCGGAAATAGTCATTGGTCCACATACATACAATCGGTATGTATAAGGCCCACTAGTTCACTTGCTCATGTCCTTTTACCACTAAACGTATTTCGAGTCATTTTCCCTAAGAGACAAGATTTGCATGTACCATAAGAATGAAAATGCAAAATTTTAATTACACTAGTCGATACTAGTCTTAAAATGTGATTCTCATTTATGTGACCTAATCGACAATGCCAAATGTATGACTCATTTGGATCACTTGACTTAAGTCTTTTAGATTGAATGTTATAGATATCCTTGGTTGAGTTTGATGTTTCAAGAACATAAATACCATTAATAGAATTACCTTGGCATATGACCAAGTCATTGCTTGAAATCATACAACAATTGTTCTTGATTGCCAAAGTAAAACCTTCCATGTCCAACATGGCGACGGATATTATGTTTTGAGACAAACAAGGTACAAAATAACAATTATTCAAGTACAACTCAAAACCATTATCTAAAACAAGTACGTAAGTCCCCTTTAAAGCGGCGGCTACTTTAGCGCCATTTCCAAGTCTTAGATCTACGTCACCCTTGTTTAGCTTCTCCACGTTTCTTAGCCCGTGTAAATGATTACAAAGGTGAGAACCAAAACCGGAATCTAATACCCATGTTGAGGTGGAGGTATAATTTATATCAATAACAAAAATTTTGGAGGGAATATTACCAAGTGGAATCACTAGTCCATCTCTAATATGCGATAGGAATAGTAAGATAGGAATTGTCCACCCCTTCTCAGGGTTATTTAAAACCTCAAGGCCACTCGAGGAGTAGTAAGCTGGAAATGCGTGGTCACGCTCGGAAGGTATCTATGGTAGATAATTACGGTCAGATAGTTACTCTCCATATCGGGGAAACCACTCTAGATATGATCGAATGTAAGTACGACCTGCAAGACACCTTGCGTTGAGTGGGAGATAGTAATAGGACAAGAGAATTGGTGACGCACACTTGTCTCGGACAAGCGGGAGATTTTTGGAGTATGTGTCCTCAACAATAGTACGATCACTTAATTAAATCTCAATAATAAGAATATAAAGGGATGCTAAATATTATAGTCAACTGATCCACATTAATCGGTAACGATTGGCTTACTAGGGTTTGACGTTAGTGTCGTATGACAGTGGTGATCAGTTGATCCCTTGAGGTCACACTGAAAGGAAGATTCCCTAATCATAAAAGTTAATTAATTATATGGTGATACAGATTGATTAATCCCTTGAACTGAACAAGTTGAAATTAATAAGAGAGAGTTATATCTTATTGTAATATGACTAAATAAGATTCAATTTAGTAATTAAATCGTTATATTACTAAGATTGATTAATGTTTATGAAACATTAAAGATGATAATGATTGGTTAATTTTAATTACAATAAGTTGTAGATTATATTAAGTATATGTGAGATAACCCTTTGTAAATACATGTAATCATAAATTATTACTTAATTTGTTAAGTGTAATTTATTTATTATGAGTTTATATTTAATTAGTTAAATATACATTTATAAGCATAATTACATGTAACTTGTCACACATATGACAAATGACAAAATATAAAAGTTATAATGGATGTCCATTTTACCTCATGCGGCCGGTTTCGGTAATGTAAATTAGGGTGGTAATGATTTTTATGTTTTATGAGATAAACAACATAATTATACTCTAAGGACTATAGCCCAACATAGAGACTTGGGTAAGAGAAAAAGCAAAGCATGATTGTCCCCTCCAAAGTCCCAAAACGGCCGGCCCCCGTGTCCCATGAGTTGAGAATAAGTTATCATTTTTTACTTACAACTCTCATGCTTCTTCACTAATCTTTGCTTGTGTCTCTACAATATTATGATACTAAAACTTGAAGAAGTTGTTGAATAACCTTGGTTCATATATATATATATATATATATATATATATATATATATATATATATATATATATATATATATATATATAGGTAAGATCCGGTGAGTCCACCTAAATATTTGAGTCCGTGAGTCCAGCTATACAATATCACAGATTACACAAAACAATATCACTGGTTACACTAAACAATATCACGAAAAAATCAGCACATAAGGGTGAAAAATATTATATGTAATACTACTCGTCGTTGACGACGACCACCCACCCACTAATAACGGCGACATATCCAAGCACCTAGATGACACAAGAAAACAATTATCCGGCACCATCATCACCCATTAATTATCCCTTGTTTTCTTTTCAATCTTCACATTCCTCCACCCTTACACATTACTCCTACTCGGAGCTCACACCACCCCCAATCGCAACAAAATTTGTCATTATCGTCGGTAGATTAGGGATCTCGTTGTCGGCTATGAAGAAAAATGCCATAAGCAAAGAAGCTATATACAATAATTTTTGGTGAAACACCAATAATAATGACTTTCCGTCTAAAAAGGGCGAGAGAATGATGGTGTTTGTCGGAGTTTCGGTTTTGGAATCAATTGGTGTGAAAAAAAAGTATATAAAAAAAAGTTAGTGTTAATGCGCGAAAAGTGGTTCAGTGGTGTGATATTGTATAGTATATCCCGTGATATTCTTTAGTATAACTTGTGATATTGAATCATGGACTCACGGACTCAAAAAGATAGGGTGGACTCACGTGATCCTAATCTAGTCTGGGATAATACTATTATATACAAAGTATATTATAAGATTATTAGTAGTAGTAATATAAGATACATGTTCATAAGGGTGCCTCTTATTTTATCTAGTGTTATACGATAAGAGGAGATTTGGGATTGTCTTTGGTGCCACTAATTGGAGAGTTTCTATTTTAAAACTTGGAGTTCATCCTTTATCATTCAAGCTCAAGAACAAAAGTAAGAAGGAGTCTTTTTCTTGTAGCCAAATTCGTCCAAATCATTGTGAGGACAACTTGTCTTCTTATCTTTGTGTTTTTAGTTATGCATGCATAAGATTCACTTAGTTTATAAGTAAACTAAATTAATTATGTTATTAGAAGTGTCTAATAATGGGTTTATAAAACTTACATATTGATCCCTCCCCACCTATGATTTGGGTGGTCTTTTGTGCCAATGTTGTTAAAATTTGAGTAGGGGTCGTGGTTATATTAATTGTGAGTTTGAGAATTTCTTGAATTGCAATTACTAAGCCCTACGACACTCACTCCCTCCACTTCTTCCCGAATGGGACAAGAGTAAACATTGTGGTTGTCACCATAAAATCCACACACAACGTTATTACATGAATTGCCCCCACTAGCACCTTGACCTTGGTTCATTAGACATGACATAATCTCCTTTAGTTGACTCACTTCTTTTTCAAGCTTTGGATTTGCATGTGATGGTGAAGAGTTGATGGAAAAGGCTTTCTTAACCACTTGTTCACTATTTCTAGCATAATGCCTTGTGCTAGCCGCCAATCTTTCGATCACCTCATTAGCTTCTTCCGTTGAGAAATTTTCAATCCCTTCACTTGTAGTGACACTTATCATTCTTTGATCATTTTGTGAAAGCCCATCACAAAACTTCATGAGTATATCATCCTCACTAAAGCCATCCTAGGGGCACTTGGCTATTAGCTTCTTAAAGCGCTTCCAATATTCATAGAGGGTCTCGTCAAATAGTTGATGAATAGTAGAAAGCTCCTTTTTCAAATGAGCCGCTCTTGAAGGGGGGAGAATTTGTTGAGGAAGGCTTCCTTCATATTAATCCAAGGCCGGATCAAGTAGGGAGGAAGGTAGAAAATCCAATCCATAGCCGAGTCTTGGAGTGAAAATGGAAAAGCCTGGAGTTTTAATTGGTCTTCCGTTACACCATTTGGAATGGCCCCTTCGCACATCATATGGAATTTCGATATGTGTCTATTCGGATCATCACCCACGTTGCCATAGAACTTAGGCAAGTTATTGATGAAAAATCCTTTCAATTTAAAATTGATGTTGGCATCTATGGGAGGATATGTAATGCATAGTGGTTGTTGCTCGAGGTTTTGGGCCCTCCATTCCAAACCACCTTTTAAAATGATCAAAATTATGTGATAATTCCTTAATTAATCACAATAATCCCAACCAAACATAATCCAATTTTAATTCATATTCTTTAACATGAATTAATACAACATTATTTTAAACCTCTTTTAAATAATTGGGTATCCAATTATTGTGAACTTCTTCACAACAATAAACAAAACATTATCATTATAATGAATTAAAAAAACTTTCGATCAAAAATATAAAAAAAACCGAAATTTTTATTTTTATTTTTTAAAAAAAAAAAATTTGATGTTACTAATATTTTCAAGATCGGTACAAAATATCAACATCTAATCATTATTAAACATCGATACAAACTAGATGATTCAATTTAACATTTTAAAATGAATATCTATATCAATGAATACCGAAAATATATAGCGATGAACATTCAAATCGATTTCCATTTACATTTTAATTTAATCCTTATTACGGAATTTTTTTTTTTTATACAGTTGGGATGACTAGTACAGACGGAATTTTTTTTTTATACAGTTGGGATGAACAGTACAGACGAAATTTTTTTTTCTCTCTGCAGAAATAAAAAAAAAAACAAAAAAATAATGATTCTAATCTTATATTTCATCAACTATGAAAACTTATAAAATAATTTCGTAGCCCTTGGCTCTGATACCACTTGTGAGAAATATCGGTATATATCGTCAATAATTTACGGATTATAACGAAACTATAGTATATGAATTACAAGTCATAAATGAATTGCATAATATAAAATTATAGGAATTTAGAATTAACCTTTGGTCCTAGCAAATTTGGCCTATGAACAGTATCGAAATCGATATTCTCCTAATTGTTGCACCCAAGATGCTCCAAGATATGCCTTGCTTGTGCTAGAATTTTAGAGAAAAATTAGTGCTAATTTTCTTTTGTGTGATGATGAATGATAGAGAGAATTAGAGAGAAAAATCTGAATTTTTCTTTTTGCTTCTCCTCTGTTTCGGCCGTGTGTCTAGGTCAGTAGAAGGAGGAGTCTCTCCTCTTTTTACTCCTCTTGTAATTAGGGTTTTTTGACCTAGTTACCATAAGAGAATAATAGGAGATATTTTCTCTTATTTTATCTCCTATTAACCGAAATTTAGGAGGAGAAAAAGACTATTTTCTCCTTCCTTTTTTCGGTTATATTAGCATGTAATATAATATAAACGTCAACTATAAATATCCGTATATTTATAATTTGCTAATTAAATATAACATATTATGTTTAATTACGAATTAACATTTTAATTCGTTCAAGCTTACATTATATACATTGATTAAATATAACGGTTTATATTCAATTACGAATTACATTTAATTCGTCTCAGCTAATATTATTTAATCGTTATTAAATAATTGTATCATCATTACAATTACTAACCTTTTAGTCATATACATCGACTAACCTTTTAGTCATATAATAAGGCATCAATATGATTATATTATTCATATAATCACATCTCTCAGACACATCCTTTAGGTGTGACTTTTAGGGACCAGTTGATCACCGCCATTAAAATGACAATAACGTCAAACTCCTAGCAAGCCAACCTTTATCGATAAACGTTAATCAACTGATAAGAATACTAAGTATACCCTGTGAACCTGTAAGAGATTTATTCATGTTGTCACACTAACTGTGGAGGACACTAGCTCCAACACTTACTCATCTGAATGTATCACATGTCATTCTTGAATGATTAATGTGCCTTTCCTGAACATGATATATGACAATTATCATTCTTTTCCCTGCTACTTGTCTTTAAATTCACGTGCCTAATGTTCTTATCAAAACTGTTTTATTTGAATCCTGAAAATTTGTTTCTACTAAATGTATTCATTTTTCTATTATATGCATAAACAAATGTTCAGAACTGAGGGCCACTCCAGTAGCCTGAGTAGCATTCAAGATAATGCATCATATTATTCGACATAACAAAGATCACTTGGTCTCACTGTTTTGTCGCATCCAATAAAATACCAAAAATATGAGCTCATTACTTAATACGGGGACGAAGGTTAAAGAGTCTATTGATCCCAAATACGCAAGAGGGAGGGGGGGGGGATGAATTGAGTATAAATAAAGTATTCCTACTTTTTCCTTGACGTATGAGCATGTAAAGTAATAGTATGGTACACGGGGGGACCACGGAGGGGCGCTTGGGAGGACAAGCGTAAAAATACGCATTTGGGGAGTCACCCCCAATTTTTATGGGAAATTGGAACCCTTCTAATACTTTATACAATGTCAGGACACAAAGTGATGACATGAACACTAAGAACTCGTTACCCTTAGCATTCTATGTCTAGAATGACTCTCGTGGATGCAAATGAACACAGATGTTCACAAAGATCTGGAGTGAGTGGTGAGGGTACGTATTAGGAAGCACTTTAATCAAAAACCTAATCCCGCCCTCCTCGATAGCGGCCTCTACTAATGAATAGGGACTAATGAATAGGGAAATCGTTCGTACTTGATATGTTATCGATTATATGCATGTAATGAAACATACAATGTTTTAATCCTAGCATGTGAATTAGACTATGTCGGTGAACATGTAATTAGCACTTAATTATGTCGAAATTGGGAATTTCGAATTAATTACATATGAGAGAAAAGCAAAATCATACAATTACAATGACTAAAATAAGATTACAACGGATTACGGGATCTACGTCAGAAATATATCAAAAACGGAGATTTGAAGAAAAATAAAAGATTTGAAAACTAAAAGACAGATTTGGAGCGATATTACGACTAATAGTTAGTTAATTACGTAATTAAAGCTATGTCAAAGCGAGAACGAAAGTTCAGGGACAGAATTCAACCCAGGATAGGCGCATCAACGGTTGCGTCCTCTAGAAGAGGTGCAGGGCTCATTGCGTCTGTTCTTCAGCTTAATTATGACTGTGAAGTCAGAATTGCAAGTAGTTAACATTCCTTTGAATATTTACGACTGATTATTGACCTATAACTCGAGTAGAAATGGTTTAACATATTAATTATACTATAATTTATATCAATAACGAATTCCAGCTATTTGATATGAACAAATCGAATCTCCAAGACCCAATTTTGATTTAAGGACGAAAATCCGCTAACATCGAATTATTATGATTTAAGGTCAAGAAGAAAACGTTATATGAAATATTATATCAAAATATGATTTATGTACAAAGAAAAGAAAATAATAAAAGAACAAAATCGTAGGAACCAGAGGAAGAAGAAGAAGAGCAAGAGCAAGGCAGCCTTTGGAAGAGGCGCAGCATGCGCTGCGATCCTTCTAGGAGGCGCAGCTGCTACTGCGATCCTTCTAGGAGGCGCAGCTGCTACTGCGTTTCTTCTTGACGTCTGATGACTGCTAAAAAAGGTTTTGAAAAAATGTTTTGTTTTGAAAATCGATTTTGTACTTACTTCTGATGTGAATCTTACATTAGTTGAACGAAGAAAATACATATTATAAATAAAAAGATGGGATTTAAACCCTCAGACTTATATGTTTGAAGAAACAAGACAAACTAAGTTAACGTTTAGTGATTGCTCGACTCGAATGTACGTAGAAAGTGCCCTCGTTGGAGGATTTAAGTTGATTGAATTAGTTGATTGTGTAGTGGTCAAATTTGGTCGGTCAAGCAACGTGAGAGGTACTTAGAAGGATCTGAGCTTACGTGATCGATTGATCAAGCACGTAGGTGTCGAAAGCTTAGAGCAAAGTCTAGAATTCAAAGAGAGAAGAGAAGGGCGGAACACTCACGTGCCAAAAAACTGAGATCAGAGCTCTCGTTTTATATTAGAAATTATGAAGAGTGTTTGAAGAACTCAAACTTATCACGAAAACATTCTGAAGATGGAGAAAACGGGCTGGAGAAGGGGTGCGGCAGGAGCTGCGATCCTCCAAATGGACGTAGCACCTGCTACCTTATTTCCCCAAAGGTTTCTTTCTACGGAAGAAAGATTTCCACGTTTCTATTATGGAATTGCGGTAGATTTATACTTTTTTTTAAAACGATACGAGATATATCTTACCAAAAATGATAGAATTTGAAGATTTAATAAATATCCAGAATATTCTAGAGCGTTCCGACTCGGCATTTTAAAACAGTTTCTACAAAATGAAGCGGTTTTCGACCCGGACTCTAAATGAACTCTAATGACTGTCAAAACGACCGTACCAATGCGTAGATGACGACCAAGAGGTAGACACAAGTGTTAGAGCTATCTCTTGACGATAAACTTACTAATTTCCATAAATCGTTTTGCGGCCCAATCATCATTGGGTGGTTGACGGAAGGTGTAGAACTAAGGTATCTACAAAGCCCCCACTTTGATTGAGGCTTGGAAAAGGCAAATTTCAAAGTATAGCCATCAGGTCAATCAAAGATTACAACCTGACGACTAAGACGACACGAGGCGGCTCAAAGGCTCTGAACCAAGGACATGTCATCGGGAACATTTTAAAGTCCGTCGACCATCGGGGATGGTCATTTAAAGTCCATTAGACTACGTATAAAATCTCGCCAGCCATAATAAGGAGTCATACCTGAGGCATCTTCTTATTTTGAATGAGGTGCATTGTGAGGCTTGGCAGCCGTTTGAATGGGGTGCGTTATGAGGCTCGCCAGCCGCTGAGAAGATATCGTATGTGAGAGTCTGCATGTCTCTGTCCTCAGGCAAACTCTCGTCGGAGAAACATATATGTTGAAACAAATCCGCAGAAGAGTACTGCTGTACTGGATATACGGAAGACTCTCTCAGGATCGAATCATTCCGAGGATTTTGCTCGGTTGTGCCGAGCAATATCCTGATGATAAAAGACGGGTACACAGATTGTATGTCTGAAAGGGGGTCCCTGCTCGGATGATAACAACATGTGACGGTTTTGGAGCTTATTAAAGTGTGGGCCTTGGAAAACAACCAAGCCCGTGAAATAAGATGTCGGAGAAGAGGCGCACAAGATTTGGGCCCACAAATAACCAATTTGTAACGAATTTTCAAATTAAAGAGAAAGTATGCTAGGGAATAAGCGCAGCATGAACTGCGAACTTTTGAAGAGGCGCGGAGGTTGATCGGTTGGAACCTGTCGCTCGCGGGGGGGGGGGGGGGCTTGCGTTCTTTGGTTGATTCCGAGCTCTTACGCTAGAGACTACTTCGTGGGTAGGACCCCGGCGAGAGTAAGGATATGCGAAGAGATGGTGCCTCTTCCTTCTTTTACAGCTGAGCAGAGGGCTCGCCTCTGGTTGTGGTGGTTCTTATCTTTGATTTACTCTAGAGATAAGGGGGAGAGGTTGTCGACGAAGCTTCTTCCCTTCTTGTCTGGCTTGAGTAGCCTAGGTCGGTGGGAATAGGTTATTCCTGGCTTTGCGGTCCTCACACGCTATATGAGGGCCATGGTTCAACCGGAGCTGATGGAGAACATGACTTCTCCTGCTACTGTTGGTTTTGGGCTTTTGTTGGAGTTATGAACCTTCCTTTTTGCATTCATTGAAGGATCAATAAATCATACTGATTGAAATACCAATACTTCATTTTGAAAGATTAATACTTCATTTTGAAAGATCAATACTTTATTTCATATTGTTATTGGACGATCAATTCTCCTATTGAAATATCAGTATATCGCTTGCAGGCGTGGGTGTACTCCTACTTTCCGGGCTTCGCGCCCAAGATGCCAGAGCCAGAGCCGAGAGCGTACGCAGCCGTGAAGGACTGGGTGGTGTGTCGTAGGAAAAGCCAGCATTCTTCCTATGATGTTTGTCGAGAGGGGGGGGGGGGGGGCTGAATGCCCTGTAGTTGGAGCACGTAAGTACCTATGATTCTTTCTTTTCAGTCTTTTAGTTGGAAATGATCATATGAATGACCTCTTTTGTTTCTTCATTTTAGTGGGTTCCCAGACCTTGGAAAGATTACCAGGACGCTCTGGCTTTCGTGGCCGAGGTCTTGCGTCCTAGGAGGTTGAGTCGGCTGCTACTGAGGATGCCCATGGGACCTGTGTGGTACCTGGGCGAGCGTTTGACTCGGCAGTGCTCTCGTGACACCTTCACAGTCCACATCAATCCTTCAGGGTCGATGTTTACGGAGTCTTCTAACGCCGAGAGAAAGGCTGACTTGGCTGGCAAAAGTGGGGACACCCTCCTTCTTTCTAGCGAGAAGTACTCCGAGTTCATTCACCAGAGACTGGCGTACTAGCCGATCTTGGTAAGCATTGCTTCTTTCTTGTTTTTTTTTTTTCCAAATTGGTTTGAAAAGTGACGAACGATTTTCAATTAAAGAATAATTTGATCTTTTATTGGAAATCGAGGTGGCAGGCGTCGAGCCCCCAGCTTACCGTAAGGTGCTAGAGGAAAACGACGCGACCGGCTTTACAATGATTTCAGAGCTCCGCGTCTTTAGCAAGGTTGTGACTGATGCTGGCTTGGAGAAGTGACATCACCTAGTGATGAGGGTAAGCCTCTAACTTTGGCCTAACCATTATTGCACAGGAATGCATTTGATTTGTCCCTTATTTATATTTGAATAAAGAGGGCCCCATCTCTGCATGTAGCGTTGTGGAGGGTAGCCAACCGGCTGCGGGCTACGACTATCGAGGCGCTCTAAGGTGGCCGGGATCGACAGGTATGAACCTCTCATTCCCTTTCCATCTTATCGTATCTTTTTTATTTTGAAATGAAATGATTGAAATGAGGCCTTTCTTCACAGAGAGACTTGGAGGGGGAGTTGGTGGAGTCCCGGGAGGAGACTGCTCGTCTCTTAAGGGAGTTGGAGACCAGGGATACGGAGATCGTCGCTCTTTAGATGACTGTAGCCGAGCTGGATGGCGATGAGGATTAGTTGTCCTTTTGATTTGTTGTTGGTTTGTATATTTTGGATTGTTTTTGTACATTTTGAATTTTGACTTTTTCATGGGCGAGAGCCCCCAGTTTGATGTACATGCCTCCGTTTGATGGTATCTGATGGCCTAAGTGTCTTTTTTGTTGGGTGTTCTGTTCCTGCAGGTTAGTCTAAAAAGCATGTTTGGTAGGCGATTGTTTATGCCGTCATGCTGCCGAAATTCACATAGAACTTATATAATTTACATGTAGCATATTTGTAGCCTAAACTGGCGCAAAAAGAAAAAAAAGAAAGCCCGAAAATGGAAAAATAATGCGAAAATGACCGGATAGTAAGGAGGGCTACCCCCTAAAAAAGACTTTTAAAATGTATAACTGTAAAAAAACTGTAGAAAATGACGACCGGACAGTAGGGAGGGCTAGCCCCTAAAAAAAGGAATTTTAAAAGAAATGTGTAAGTATTGAAAGAATTGAAAAAAAGAGGAGTGAAATAATTCCCTTATAAAAAGAAAATAAAAATGAGTAAGTGTGCTCATCTAGCGACCATGCTGACTTTTGTCTTGAAAAGCAAACCCGACAAGGATTAGGAAATCCTAGATCTTGGCAATTAGGCGTATTACCAAATCCACATCCTATAGGAAAAGGAAATTATAGCCGGATGTAAGTTAGTAAAGATCCAAAGTTGGAAATTGTGACAAGGAGCCAGGGGAAGAGGCGCAGCAGGAGCTGCGAGTCTTCGAAAGGGCGCAGCTCAAGCTGCGTCATTTACTGGGTTAGTCTGTTCTCGATTGAAATTAGGGAAGAGCGAATAGTATATATAGAGACGTCGGGCTAGCTGTTTATTCACGCAATTCTTCTTCTATCTTCCGTCTATCACACAAAAGCTCTCTAAACCAAAGAAAATTTTCAAAATCATGGAAGCCTTTGAAAATCGTCTCAAAGAGTGGATGAATCAGTTTACAAATGTTGAGAAACATGATATGAGTTCTTTCTCTTATCCCTGGTAAGTGTGTAAGAATTCCTAAACTAAACGCGTCTATACTTGCTTTCTCTTATCCCTAGCTTTCTCTTTCAAGTCAGGCCGTTCTCCTGCCTTATCTTCCTGGGGCTACGTGAAAGGCAAGGCCTCTCGCTCCGGGGGAGGCTTGCTTCCCTATTGATCCTAAACACCGGATCCTTTTCTCTTGATCCATTCTCCCGATGGGCTTCCTTAAGCGGGCACTCACCTTCCTTTAGTCGTCAGTATTAGTCAGTATAGGTACTTCCTTCGTGGGCACTTCTAAAGAAGGAAGTACCTACGCTTTCCTTATACCTTTAGGATATATTCATCTGTCCGCCTACTGTAGAGACGTGGTATATATATTTATACAATGTTTATAAAAAGACTTACATAAATGAAACTCGATAACTCAACTAAAAAGCAAACTGCGATCTCTTATCGAAGTTGTATTTATAAAAATACTTTTTAATCTTATTTAAATATTTATTTAATTACTTACAGAAAATCAATATAAATGAAAATACTCATTCTGTTCTTTTTATAAAAATATAAATATTTTATTTAATTACTTACAGAAAATCAATAAAAGATTCTGTCCCACTTTTAAAAAATACTTTTTAATCTTATTTAAATATTTATTTAATTACTTACAGAAAATCAATATAAATGAAAATACTCATTCTGTTCTTTTTAAACATTAAACAGAAAGCATCATTTATGTTAAACATTTCCACAGTTTAGTTGATATTTAATATTTATAATTTTATTTAATATTTATAATTTATAGTTGAAGTTGAACCCGTGTATCCAGGATCGGTAATTGGAAATCTTGCTTCTTCGACTTCAGTTTCGTGTTCATCAGGAACATGATCCCAAACTTATCTTTCTAGGAATGCTTCCTCCAGATACACACCCAGAGATCCTGGAAGTTCTCATTCTTATTCTACCGAGGGACCTGGTCAAAGAGATGCTTCTTTTGAAGGAAGACCCTTGATCCTACCCGCGGAAGCAGAATACCAACTTTCCTTATGTCCAAAGGTACCCCAGGAGTCATCGTTTAGTAGTCATAATTGCTGACCTAAGAACAACAAGACATCTTTCTTTTATCTATAGGGGAAGGATGCCCTTGGAAACCTTCTTTCTTCGGTGGATACCTTGTGGTGGAAAAACCTACCTACCTAATGACTTCTTTTGAGCGGTTATATAACTCAAGTTCTTCATACCATGCCGAGGAATCTTCACTCCTATTATATATAAGACTAGATGACATGACCTACCTTATTAATTATAATATATAAATTATTATTATACTGCTCTTTATTCTCGCTCCGGAACTACACTCGTTAACATCCTACTCCTTTCGCTTCGCTTCACTCTACTTATTGAACTCGTTCTGAATAGGAGAGGAAACGAAACGTTAGAGGGGAGGTTAGAGTTTGCTGTTGCCAAGCGAAATAATAGTATAGAGTAGACCACAAAGGTCCCCCTATTAAGGATAGGTTTGGGCTCTGTATTCCATAATTACAAGGGAATGGATCGAAGTCTATGTTCTTATTTATAAAATAATTTAATATTAAATATAAAAGTACTCTATTTTATTATATTATTTATTATAAAAAAGAATCTATTTTTAATTATATTCTCTTATAGTGGAGACTTTAACCTTACCCATACCCATTATAAAGAGTATGTTTTCAGGATTCAAATCCAAACCATGACCAAAGGTGAGGGAACCAACTCCTCGCCTGATTGATGATATTAAACCACTCAAACCTATCTTTGAAAGAAAAGAAAGACATTCATTCTTGTCAAAACTGACATCAGTCTCAGTATATGATGATATATTTATTGGTATGAATACCTCATTAAGATGTCTAATAAAGTTCATTTTAGGAAAGCATTTTTTAAATTCCTTATCAAATTGATCCCTTAATACCATATCATGTAAGACTCTTGATAACTCGCCAAAAACCATAATATTATTGCTATAGTCTTTCTGTATACCTTTATTTTCCCCAATAATAGTATTATTTAATATTTTATTTATTAGAGTATATAGATACTTATCATCTCCAAGATATGGTTTGACTGCATTCAATGCGTGATCTTCAGTAATAACAGAAAGGTCCAAATCAATCTTATACATAAAATCAACCATTTCTAGATCGTTTAGAACCTTGATAAAGGTTGGAAAACTATTGTTGGGTATGTAGCCATAAAGAAGACGCTGCAAGGTCATAGATACCCCCAAGAATACTAAACTATCCAAAGAATTAGAAGGCTTGATAATAGTGATATTCACCTCAGAAGATGGTTCTTCCTTAACTTCAGAATATACATCCGGATAATCTTCCCTTATTTCTTTTATAAATTCTAGGTGTTTATTCCGTGGAATAGTATAGTATTCTAGTGGTAAAACAATATATTTATAATTTTCAATATCATATATAATACTTCCTAATAGAAAGGGAGTCAAACTGGGAAAGAAACCCTCTTTTTTAAAATTATGATACAAATATTTTATATCACTTGATAGTTGTTTTACTAAATTTGTACTTTTATTTAAATTAAGATTCTTATTATTAACATTAGTATTAATATAATTATTTGTATTGTTGTGATAAACCCTAGATCTAATATACTCTACCCTGTTTTCATTAATAATATTATTATACTTAATATTATATATAATTAATTGAATCATTTTCTTTTCTTTTTTTCGTTGTAATCTTCTATTTTAATATCACCACATTCTGTAATTTCTAGTTTATAATTATTACTATAAATATCCAAACCCACACCTAAGGGTATGCTTGAACGTTCATCAATTGATGATATTGACCCAGTCAAACAATTATAATTTAAGAATTCAATACATTCATTCTCGTTAAATGAAGACGAAGTTAAGGAATTAGTTGGTATGAATACCTCATGTTGATATCTTAAAAAAGGTATGTTTGGAAAACTTCTTTTAAAATACTTATCAAATTTCATCATTAAGACCATATCAAAGAGTGTTCTTGCGAACTCACCAATAGGTGGTATTAAACATCTTAATTCTGTAAATACATCATCATTTTCAAAATCATACCCGGGTTCATTTTCATAGACTTCATACATTTCAAGAAATATAATATCTTCTATTAGTTTTATAATATAACAAGAATCTCCAAGATAAGTTTTAGCAGCTAAGATAATATCTGTTTTGGTAATACTTCCGAATGATATTCCCAAATCTATCTTATACATACGATGAACGTTATTTAGACCTTTAATATTATCCAAATAAGATGGAAACCTATCCTTTAAAGTTGAACTTTTTATTGGTGAGGAACCATAAATAAGACGATGTAAGGTCAAGGATAATGCCTTTAATACGATACTATCCCTAGGATTAGAAGGCCTGACAATTATAAAAGAAAAGGATGTTTCACCCTCAATCTTTAATTGGTAATCAATTTTAGGATAATCATCAAGACATATTTCTGAGAATATCTTATAACATTCCTTTAGAGGATAACTACCTACTAATAGTGAGGAAAACTCATATTGATTCTTTTGAATATCACTCATAATTTCATCCAATATGATGGGAGTCATAGAAGGAAAGATAGAACTATATTTATGTTTTTTATACAAAAAATGAATATCATTTGTTACAGATTGAACTATATCTCTATCTCTACTAGCAGTTGTATTAGTATTATAGAACCTAATTATATCTAATGTTAGTTTATAAGATAACCCTGAGAAAATACCATGATAAGATAACCCAGATAAAAGACCATGATAAGAACATCTATTATGTTTATTATATGCAGAAAGCCGGTTCATAAGAATCATATTCTTTTAATTTATTTCTTTTCAGACATTAAACATCAGCATTTTAATTAAAAATCTTAAAAAGATTTATTCCGCCTAAGCTTCCCCATTTTGGGTTCCATAGTTATTGACGTGAACCATCCCTGTTACCATGCCCTTTATGGGACTCGAGCGATAGAGGGACTTTAGTTACTCGACTGTATAGGCGAGGACCAAGTTTTTATAAAAATACTTTTTAATCTTATTTAAATATTTATTTAATTACTTACAGAAAATCAATATAAATGAAAATACTCATTCTGTTATATTATATTAAATTGAAAGAAGCCCACACACCCACTCCTCTTTCCCCCTATTGCTAGGGGCCTCGTTGTCACCTTTTGCTTCAACTACAATAACCTAACATAACATATTAAATATATATAAATATAATTTTACTTTAATGATTAACCGCAAATTGACCATGAATTTTTCTTCTCATTAATTCCCATTTCATTTTATGAACTTCTAAACTTGGGTCATGTTCCCTTACACCTACCCGGATACAATATGCATCATATTGATTTAAGAGATCAATAATAATCTTATCCCAACCCCTTTTGTTCTTCATCTCAGATAAAGGAATTTTTTTCCTCAATACAACATCAAGAAACTTTCTTTCTATTCTATAGTCAGTATATAACTTCATAAATTTTTTATTAGCATCAGAATCTGGCTCTAATTCTAATACCGGTTTAATTATATTTATATATATAAATCGGTTTATGATCGTTATTGGGGACTCCATTTCCCTAAAAACCCTGCAATAAATCTGAGGTAATAATTCTTCATTTATAGTATTAGATATAAAGTTATCGTGTACTGTATACAGAGGTATTTGACTATTACCGGCTAGTTCGGCTACAGACATGGCTATTTGTGCATCTCTTTGATGAATAAAGTTCACGAATGTGGTGGCTCGACTTTTCCTCTTATCCCTCTGATCAGAAGGAACTGAGAGATTGACAGTACGATTCTTTCTTTTTATTTTATCGAAGACTCTAACTGAGCATGATTCAACCTTTTTATAATCTTGATGAGAGTCAAAATATTTTGTGTTAAACAACACAGGGCGCTCTAGGGATGCGCATACCCTACCTACCAACCCTATTAGCTCTATAAATGAATACATGTTACTATATGTATCATGCCAAAAAGCATAGCATAGTTTAGCTAATGTTTGACATTCATGAGCTAATAGATCCTTACCGAGAAGGATCAGAAGATCCTTACCAGTGCTATTCATAGTTTTACCATAAATAATAGGCATAAATATATTCTTAACTATTTTTCTTGTAAAAATACGATTTAGAGTCTGACAAAAGAGTATGTCATCACATTTATTATGTATGTATTGAAGACACTCTTCTCTAAAGTGATCATAGATGTCTTCAATAGTATTATTATAATTTGGGATAAGATTTGTTCTTATCGCCATAGTTTCATCAAGTAGGAAATATGCCATTATCTGGTAAGCGCTAGCGCTAGCATCCTGGGTTACTGGTACTTCTTTCAATATATCAATATGATAATTAATATTATTATTATTATAATATTTTTTTAAAAACTCATATTTAAATAAAGTATATACATTTGATATATACTGGAAAACCCGTTTAGCACCTCTTGATTCATTAAGAATTAAACTATAAATCTCATTTTTATTATTTTCAAAATCTTTAAATTCTGGAATATGAGATATTTTATCTATATAAGATAATAACCTATCTGCTATAAAAGATTTAGCCTCATCTTCATTATTGAATTTCTTATAATGGAATGCGGTAGCAATCATATATTTTGCTATATTAGCATTAATATCTATAGATTCTATATCTTTTTTAATATCATTATTTTTATTTTCAATAAGAATGAGACTTCGTGCAAAATCACGCTCGTGGAAGTGAAAGATGCCACTTCGGTATACACGCCCTCTGAAGTCTAGAAAGGCAGGATAATAGATAGAATAGCCCTCGTATGCCTTTGCTAAGGAAATAATTGTTTGTTCATATTGAGATCTCTGCATATTTGTCGACAAGATAGTAACCAACCCACTATAACCATATTTTTTATGCAAATCTTTATTCTCATCCCTATTATATACTTCTCGTAGTATGTCACATGCTACGTTCAACTTAAGCTCGGATAGAAAGGGAGGCATCAATAAACCAAAAGATTCAAATAAATATTTATTTTCAATAATATTATTAAGGTGCTCACCATTTATTTTAAATGCCTGACGCTGTAACCCATTGATGGCACTACAAAGCTTTTCCGCCTTCTCTATATCTGTGAGTGTATTATCATAATTATCATTATCAAAAGAAATGATATTCTTATCGAAATATATATGGAAATTACCATGATTTGGGGTACTTATCACCCGATGATTTGAAAATATTTGACCAGAAGGATTGCTTAAATAACCCCCATATATATAAGATAGGTCCATAACCTTACCTTTATTATCACGATTGAAAGTCCAATCCGATGGAGGATAGATCATTGGTAAGTTTAACTTAATAGGTAATAATGCAGTATTAAAGGTGCATTCTGCGTAATTATACTTCTCTCTATAATAGTTCTTTCCTTTTTTCGAAGACTGCTTAATAAAGTTTAATGGTATAGAATCACCTTTATTAATTGTAATAAGTTCATCCATATATCGGTTAGTAATAACTATGAGTTTTCGATCAAGTAAAAATTCAACTAAACCTGTACCGAATGGGTATGATCTCAATTTA
This sequence comes from Heliosperma pusillum, assembly GCA_022085475.1. Taxonomy (NCBI): domain Eukaryota; kingdom Viridiplantae; phylum Streptophyta; class Magnoliopsida; order Caryophyllales; family Caryophyllaceae; genus Heliosperma; species Heliosperma pusillum. Next base: position 1,074 of record JAIUZE010021407.1, on the reverse strand, counting down.
TTATTATAAGGATCTTTTTGTGGGTCTATAGTTACATGAAGACGTTTAGACTTCAATATTTTAGCATGCTGTCTTACGGATGATTCTATCCGATCAACCAAACTCGCAACACTAACACTATTCTCTATATTAAAGAGGTAACTTAGTGTGTGAACGAGTAGGCACTCTAACGTGTGATCACCAAATTCAGTCAATATATCCTGGTCATTACTATCAAGTATGTTTTGATACTTTTCCTTTTCACCCTCTGCTAATTCTACATTATTATTAATAATTTGCATCCTACCTAAATTATCTAATTTAAACTTTCCACGAAGGAATTCTTTTGCGTTTGGCTTATTTGTTTTAGTAAGCATAGACATGATGTTAGGACATTCTTTGTACATATTTATCTCATTAAAAGACATTGTTAAATGTTCTATTTCTACCTGAAGTTCTTTCAATTTAAGAGGATCCTTTTCACCCTGATTATCTTCAAGTATTTTAAATACTCTAATACATTATGTCAAAATTTCCACCTCTATCGCCCGTCCTCTGTTTAGCAATCAGACTTCCTTACTCTTTCAGTATTCATACGCACCTGCATCCGCAGCTAATTCTTAAAATTAAAAGTAGTTGCTGAGTTATTTTATACGCACGAGACTCGAGGTTGAGTTCTACACCGATCCCTTCACATTTGAATGAGCGGCTCTTTATGCTTTAGTAAGAAGGATTAGTCTCGCCCTGAGGCGTACCCCGCTTGAAGAATGCTCTTTGAGGGTTTTAAGAATAACAATTATAGGGGAAACTAATTCATTGATGGAGCCGAAGCCCTAGTTTCTTGATGATAGGAATTGCCGTTTTCTTCTTTCAATCCCACCGTATCTGCTGAGCCTATCGGAGTTGCCTATGTGAGGCATATCAATTTCCTTCCGATCTCTGGACTCTTTCTTTCGTAAAGCGTGGCTTTGGGGCGTATACAGAGTGAATCTAAGCATGACTTTCTCTTTCTTTCAGAACCTCTAGCTCTGTCTATTGATTACTACTCAAGTCAGGACTAGCGTTCGCACATCTCTTTTGAAAGGCTAAGATGTT
>JAIUZE010021406.1:0-21406 GCA_022085475.1 Heliosperma pusillum | reverse complement strand
TATTCTAAATACGCTTTCTAGCATAGATAACATATAAAACACTTAAATGATACCGAGTAACCCTTCACCGTTACCTTTAAGCGTCTTCGCTACTCGTCAAGCTCCTCTTCAATTAGAAAGTAGTCTTTGTCGGGATCTTGGAGGTCACCACCTACATATAGATCGTAAAAGATGAATGAAATTCATCTTGAGAAAGACGGAAAGATTGAAAAGCGAGAAAGACGGTGATTTTAATATCAATACAGATAGAGGAAGGTACGGGGAGAAGAATAAGATAAACTTACGTAAATTTTATCAAGTAACGAAGAAGTTACGACGATTCTAAAATCGAATTCCAAGAGGGAGGCAAGAGTTGAGCTTTCTTAAAGAGGAAGAAATGTTATATTTGATTTGTGTTGAATGAAATATTAGGTTAAGGGAGGGAGTAGTGTGAGTTGTGTAGGAAAAGTCAAAGACGGTTTCCAAAGTCAAGAAAGTCAAACTCGACTCAAAAGTCAAGAAAAGTCAAACTCGACTCAAAAGTCAAGAAAAGTCAAACTCGACTCAAAAGTCAAGAAAAGTCAAACTCGACTCAAAAGTCAAGAAAAGTCAAACTCGACTTAAGACGGGATTTTCATGAAATCTCTCGGAAATTCCAAATACGAACTCGGAAATTCTAAATTCGACTCGGAACTTAAAATTCTAATTTAAAACTTAAATTTACTGAAAAGCTTTCGTAAAATATTTCTACTAGAAAAATAGGGTACATTTGCGGGTGTTACACTCAAAACTAATCAAATCTCAACAAATTACATGATCAAGGACTTTAGTTCTCATACTAACAAGATTGCTAACATCATTAGTGTTGCATTAATTATTTTGTATCAAATTAAGTTGAATAAATTAAATTAGGGTTAAGAAAATTGGGGGTTATGAAAATAGGGTTTATAGGATAGGTGGGGGTGGCAGAGATATGAGGTTGATGGTGGCGGAGGGGGATTGACATTTGGCATCTGAGGCGGCAAGGTTGTAGAGGCGGCTCTGGGGCAGGCTAATGGTGGCAGAGGCAGCCAGCATGGTGGTAGAGGAGGCAGCCGACATGGTGGTATGCGTGGATCAGGCGTGTCTGAGAGCCAACGGCAGGGGAGGAGGGGTGGGGTATGGGAGGGGCGGTGGGGCAGGGGAAGGGGAAGAGGTGGTGGTTAGTGGGGGTGGTGGTTAATTGAAGGAGGAAAATTGACAACCAGTTAATTGAGAACAAAATTAAAAGTGGGTTTAAAATGAGAGGGGTAAAATGGTCTTTCATGTCCATGATTGAGTAAATCATGTCCATGAAAGAGTATAACCCTTAAAAAATAGTATATTAAGTTGCAGTATAATCCAACAAATAATATTGCAATATTTAAAAGGTGGCTTTTTTTTTACCATGAAAAAGATACAGATAGATCCTGATCCAGTACAGATCCACAAAATCTGAATGATATTAGAAATTTTCAAATCCCGTGAATATGGACCGAATTTGGATCCAACGGAAGCCATAAGAAACTAAATATGTCAAATGCAATATCGGAATATGTCAAGTGCAATCCCGAAAATCTTATTCTATTAGACTCAAAAATGATTTGAATTCGAAAATTGATACTCCACATTTTTAGAAGTTTGTTGCTTTATGTTTTTGCTTTATTTGAAATAAATGAAATTACGTTTTAAAACAACAACCAAACATTTTTCGTAGAAAATTATATATCAAAATTTGTCACATAATTATATAACACGATTTATAACCTTGATAATTTCGCATTTAAAGTGCATTAACCGCCTACCAGGGCAAGGTTTTATTACAAGGATTTCTAAAATAGAGCAAGTAAATTGCTCAACCAAGTGATGTCAATTTCGGTCGGGTCAAGTGTTAAGCTTATAATTTACTATATTTTATATACTTATTTCCCATAGTTTTACAAAAACAATTAGCTTATTATATTAATTTTAATAATAAATTCTTCCTCGAACGTCTTACTGCGATTTATATAATTATTTGTACGAATGAGCTACTTTGACTCTGATATAACTCAAGACCCAAGCGATGAGATTAATAAACGACAATAAAATAATTAACAAATGCAAGCCCATATTTAAAATCTCGAAGTCCGCAAAATAAAGACAATGCGGTCCAAAATAAAATGAAAGGCCACCATTCTACAATAAATTGAACGTTCACAAGACCAATTTTACGAATAATATAACGAGGCACAATTGCAAAAGTTGGTCCATTGTATGTCAAGGGGTGAAAGAATTCAATTAGGTTGATGTTACATTGAAGAATTTTATGAGGGAAACGCATGTTAGCATTATCACGATAAAGAATTCTTTTGATATTTACAACAAGAAATATCTCAAATTAATTCCTTCATTCATGACACATTCATATTTTGGACAAACTGCATGCACTAATACCACAAACCGTACATGTAATGTATTTACATTAACTATTGCTTTAAACGTACATGTATAATTTATTTTGAATGCTCAAATGATAGTTGAGACATTTAAATTTCATTTAATTTTGGTCCTTAAAGCTCTTATATACATGTACGTTTAAAGTAATAGTTAATGTAAATACATTACATGTATATTCATGCTACGATTTGTGGTAATAGTGGATGGAGTTTCTCCAAAATATGAATGTGTCATGAATGAAGGAATTAATTTGAGATGTTTCTTGTTGTAAATATCAAAAGAATTCTTCACCGTGATAATGCTAGCATGCGTTTCCCTCATAAAATTCTTTAATGTAACATCAACCAAATTGAATTCTTTCACTACTTGACGTTCAATGCACCAAGTTTTGCAATTGTGCTTCTTTAACTCATTATTCCTAAAATGGTCTTGTCAACGTACAATTTATTGTAAAATGGCGGTCTTTCATTTTATTTTGGACTGCATTGTCTTTATTTTGTGGACATCGAGATTTTGAATATGAGCTTGAATTTGTTATTTATTTTATTGTATTTTATTAATCTCCTCGCTTGGGTGTTGAGCTAATATCAGCGTCAAAGTAGCTCCTTCCTACATTTAATTATATAAACCGCAGTAAGACGTTCGAGGAAGAATTTATTATTAAAAGTAATATAATATGCTGAAAATCTATGTAAACTATGAGAGATAAGTAATGACTTTCATGTTCTAACCAATCAAAAATGCCATAAGCCGGTCAATAATGCCATAAGCCGCATCAATTGATTTGAAAGAAAGGTCTCCATCACATACAAAGTTGATCAAAGATCTTACTTGACTATTTATACCACTCTCAATTGTTAGATGCAACTCTTCATCACTAAAGCCGTGACCATCCATTGAGTCAAGGAATTATTTGAGTCTATCAAGAGAAGCACAAAATTTCTCGTCCTCATATTGTGGAAAACCAAGCTGGAACAACATTTGAAAGGGAAAAAAAACGTAGTCCAAACTAATTTAAAATAAACTAATATCAGTCATTACTTCCCCGGTAAGGGTGCCAAAACCTTGTTCAGTTATGATTTATCGCAAGTGAACGGTGTCTGTTGTAGCACTTACAGGTCGATTTCAGGGCGATTGAGTAGTCGACTTAAGATTGATTTATCTACGTGAGACGAATTTTTTATTATGTTTCTGGTTTTTATATAATAAAGCTAAAATAAATGACTAGATAATAAGATTAAATTAATAAGAAAAAGTTCTAGGACAATGGCATCACCATTAACATAGATTGATCAACACAGAGTATTGAAAGAAACAACATATTTAATTGTATACTTAGGTGAGACTAATTTTCCGGTTTTAACTCTAAAAACTAAAACCAATACTTTTTATTCTCTCTCGAGATATAAGAAGCCTTCCTATAGTGAAAAAATTCCTATTTTCATGGGACTTATAACACATATAAGAGCTTTAAGGACCAGAAATTAAAATGTCTCAACTATCACTCTACCTATTCTCATGGGCGAGGTCTAGTTTTGACTGAGGTTCTTTAAGAGGAAATTCAACTCTCATTGTAATTTCAATTGAGTACTAAATAATTTTATTTAATCACAATATATTTTCTAACTCGCAAATATTAAAACTCAATTCTCATTATTGTAGTATTAATCAATAGCTACGTCTATAGATTATGACCAATAAATTAATACTTTAACACAACCCTATCAAACATAAGTATAACTATTAAATAATGTTTAAAGAATTATGACATTGATCAACCCATATTAAGGCTCCACCGAGCCCTAGATAAAAGACTACTCACGACCCATATATAATTATGACTACAATAACAATTTTAATAATACGAGAAAACATAAATAAATAAATAAATAAGTAAAACAAATATAAAAGAGATAAATAAAAGAGATTAAATAGTATTAACTATGGCAATAACAAGTGGAGAAGTTGAGCTTTTCGACAAATAATAGACTAAGGATGTAAAATATGATTATGATAGTTGATGTAAATGAGAGAATGAAATAATTTATTGCTTCTGTCTGTGTGTTTCTCTCAAGGTAAATCACCTACGTTATATAGGCGATCATGTGAGCATTCAAAATAAATTATACATGTACATTTAATGTAATAGTTAATGTAAATAATACATTACATGTATATTCATGCTAAGTTTCTCCAAAATATGAATGTGTCATGAATGAAGGAATTAATTTGAGATGTTTCTTGTTGTAAATATCAAAAGAATTTTTCACCATGATAATGCTAGCATGCGTTTCCCTCATAAAATTCTTCAATTAACATCAACCAAATTGAATTCTTTCACCACTTGACGTTCATTGCACCAACTTTTGCAATTATGCCTCTTTATCTCATTATTCGACCATTGTCAACGTACAATTTATTGTAAAATGGTGGTCCTTCATTTTATTTTGAACTACATTGTCTTTATTTTTAGGACTTCGAAATTTTGAATATGAGCTTGAAGTCGTTATTTATTTTATTGTCTTTTATTAATCTCCTCGTTTGGCTGTTGAGCTAATATCAGCGTCAAGGTAGCTCCTTCCTACAAATAATTATATAAATCGCAGTAAGACGTTCGAGAAAGAAATTATCATTAAAAGTAATACAACATTCTGAAAATCTATGGGAAACTATGAGAAATAAGTATATAAAATATAGTACATTATAGGCTCAACATCAAGTCATTTCATATTTGAGAGGATTCGGGTGGCATTGAGCCACGCCGTACCATTTCGGGTTCACGCATTTATGGGTGTGGTGTTTTCTAGTTATTTTGATATAATGGTCAGTATTTAACAATAAATATTCGGGTGTGGTTATTTGGACGTGTCATTTGAATTATATAAGGTCTGTTGTTCTATTCTTAGTGACCGAGCCTGTCGCAAGCCCGATACAAAGATAAATTACCCAGACTAGGCTAATAACAAATTAATGTAATTAGGGAAGTAGGGGTCGATCCTCAGGGAGATGATGTTTCCTATAGAATGTGAAATGTCTCGCAATTGGGTCTTATCTAACTGGGTTTTGGGATTTTAATTTCTAAACTAATAAAAGGCATAAACGAAAACGAAATGAAAGCAAATGGAAATGAAAACAATAAAGCAAGTGATGAATTAACAATGATGAAAAGCATCTAGGGAAGTAGGTTCACACATGTAGATTAACATATTGATGCAATTGGATATGGAACATGCAAATAATTCATTGTGAGTTCGTAAGAATGATGTGTTCATTACAATCATAGAACAGATGGTCTAGCAGGCTTTTAGGCAATTTACTAGGTCTTAATCTACCATGTCATGCTTTGTCTATTCAATTCACGTATCTCTACCTTGGAAAAGAATTCCACTCTAGTCAATGATTTTGATCAGGAATCGTCAACTATCGTTATAGTCCAAACATGCATAGACACAATGTTTTAAAGGCACAATTTCTTTTATCCAATTATCATCTTTTAATCAATCTAACATGGCTACCCTACACCCTAGAAAGGTGACTACTCACTCATGGCGATGTTTAAATCTAAGATGAAGTAAATAAAAAAAACTAGGATAGACATGTTTATTTGGTTTTGACAATAGTTTAAGACTCTTTATATGGCGATAATAACGACGCTAAATTGATAATCTAATGAAATGAAATGACGATTATAACGATACTAAAATGAATCTAAGATAACATGGATGGAAAATAACAATCAAATAGAAAACATAAAGACATTAAACAAAAGATAAGATAGGAATACCTAGTTGGCAATCAACAATGACAATGATGACAACAATAATAGAAATCCCTTGCTTAGAATAATCGTTCCATGAATCACAATACTTGAATCAAATAAAGTAGATTACAAAGATGAAATTCTTATTGATCTAAGCTAAAGATTTGATGTAGAAAAGACAGAAATAAACTAAGAAACTAAAGATAAAAAGAAGAAAATGAGAGAAGAGAGGCTAGGTCTCTCTTCTCCTAAACTAGGTTTTCTAATCTAAAGAGAATTGTAAGAAGAGAAGAGAAGTGAAGTATGAAGAGATGTCTTGAAGTGTGGTGGCTGAAGCTCTTTATATAGCATTAGGGTTTCGTGGGGAAGCGGTCGCACATTGATCACATAGGACAAAAAGGAGGAAGTCGAAGCAAAAGTGCGGATCAGCAGGGATCCCCGATCGAGTACACACTTACCCGATCGGGTAAGTTGTGATCTTGGTGCTTTGACTCTCGTTTCATCTCCCCTTGCATGTGACTTGACTTCCATTATCCCCCTTGACTTCTTGAGTCGGGTTTGTTGATAGGGTTTGATGTAGAACGATGAATTCTTCGCCTAACTGATTGATCTTCCGACAACTGGGACATCGTCTTTACTTCTTCTTTCTTTTGAATCGGTGAACCTTCTTGAAATGCCTTCGACATGGTCAAGCTTGCTTCTTCAAATCGTCGGGTTCTAGGCAAATGCTCGGGAATATAGAAAAAGAGCGTAGAAACGTCACTTTCCCTACAAAACAGGTTAGAACATAGGAATTCGCCTAGAAGACGATATTAGCTCATAAAATGGTTTAACAAAGCACAAATGACATACAAAACCGAGCTAAATTGGGGGTTAAAATCATACAAATATTCACTTATCACTTAAATACCCAGTTTATGAGGTAATTATATATTACAATCAACAACAAAAAAATAATTAACAATGACTTCCGTAGATTAGTAGAGATGTGATCTATATTCTCTACCAAACATATAAAAAAGACTTTGAATTGACAACGGCTTCTATGTAGTATTAATATATATGAAGAAATTTCTCAATCTCAATAATTTTTTTGTACTACAAGTCTACAATAGATATACGTTCATACAGTTCATTATTATGGCACAAATTCTTGTTAAGACACACATTACTGTAAGAAACTCAAAATGGATCATCTTCTGATATAAATAAGACAAAAACAAAATGTCCGTGAAAAAATGCTTATCCCAAATTCCAGTGAATCCCATCTACCCAAATAAGGTGCGATATTTAATCCGTTATATTTTTACGGATATATTTGTATTAAGAGAGACTGATTGTATGATTGGTTGACTAGAACATTTACCGTCTCAATTACAAATTAATGTGCGGCAACATTAAATAAATTGGAAAATACCTTTAATTAATTATAAAACAAAATAAAAATATAGAACAAGTTAAAAGTTCACATAAAAATGTAGCAAAACTGTACACTACAACACTACAGCATGTTTTGATAGAGGTATTTGAGAGAAAAAATATTAAATTTTCTATAAAATGGTTTAATGATAAATCTTAAATCTATTAAACCAGTAACATTTCCTGCTTTGTGGTTGATCCACGTCATTGTATACAAAAGCAAAAATACAGTTTTTTTTTCTTTGACTTCCAATTTTATGTTAGCCTTAAAAGTAATCTTCCTGTACACAGTGACATAATATAAATGCAAAAATAATCATCTTAATATTAATTTTAACTTATTTAAAACATTAAAATAAATAAATAATCATATCTTTTTTTGTTTGGAAAAATCCATTCCATACTTTGAAAAAATTTAATAGTGGATTTTTTTTTTTTTGAGTTTAAAGCCATTGAAAATATAATATACGTTTGAAAAAAAGATAAGGAGATGGATATATGAAAAAAGCAGATAATATCTAAAAAAAAGACGGGTAACACCTACATTTATATCTAAATGAAAAAAAATACCCCGTATTAATTTCTATATATGCATGGCTAACCCGAAAAAAATAAGCAAAGCTTGGTGGCACCATTGTGGATCGTCGGCATGGAGATGGGAAAGAAATATTTAGCTTTAGACTAGGCATATAAGGTGGAGGAGATTGAAATTGGAAATAAAAGAGTTGTAGTGATGAAAGACGGCCAAATAGAAGCTAGGATTCTATGAAAGTTTGTGGTTCATTAGGGCAAGGGATTTGGGCTATGCGAGTGAATGACTGTTATCAGTGTCATGGCCCAGTTGTTGAGTCTGCTTTTCTTTTGAGGTATTTGGGATGCCCAAAGTCTCCTGTAACACGGGTCAATCCCCTTTTACAAAGAGTAAGTATGGGGTTTGTTTGCCATTCACTTGCACTTTCACTTGACCTTTGTGAGGGGGAATTTGACCCGTTTAAAATGAGAATCTGTGTTTGGGATGTCGGTCAATTTTACCTCTATGTATTGTAATTTCTCCAACAATATGTCTCTTTTGATATGGGTATATCCGTTTTAAAAGTAAACGAGTTAAATACTACCCCATTTGACTAGATATGACAAATAATTTACAAATTTTTAAGAACTTTCATTTTCTCTTACTTATTGCATCTAACCCGTCTTCAACTTGTGACGGATAATATCGGTATTCAATGAAATTTGTGTTTTTTCAATCTCACTTTGTTGACAACTTCTCTTTTAAAATTACAAAAATTCTCATTGAAAACGGGTCAAATCCTCCTCACAAAGGGCAAGTGGGGGTATACTTGCACCCCACTTGCCCTTTGTGAGGGGGATTTGATCCGTCTTAAATTTAAGACGGGTCGATCGGTCTTCAATGAAAATTTATGTTAAAATTATTCATCTAAAGTCTATTAAAACATGAACATTTTCTGCTTTGTGGTTGATCCACGTTAGTGTATACAAAAGAAAAAATACAGTTTTTTTTTTCTCTGACTTCCAATTTCATGTTAGCCTTAAAACTAATCTTCCTGTACAAAGTGACATAGTATAAATGCAAAAATAATCATCTTAATATTAATTTTAACTTTTATTTAATTACTAATAATGGTATTTAAGAATATTTTTTTTAATTAGTGACTTTTATTTGTATATCGTAATTCTTTTGATATCAACCATAATATTTCTAAACATAATTTAAAAGCTTTTCATTTGAATATAGAGTTACTATATATATCGGTGTTTATGAATGTAAAATGCTTGCTAATTTCACCATGGTTTAAACATATGACAATTCATTTGTAAATTACATTAGTAATTGCATATGATTTCCATTTTTTGAATTATAATAGGGTATAAAAACAAACTTATAAAACTAACCAGTAAATTATTGAACAGGTTTATGAGGCGAGGACGCGAGGTGAACTGTTTACGAGGCAATGTCCTTACCCCTTTGAACCAGTAAATATTGCTTAAAACGGACACTATCCGTCTTAAACTTAAGACGAGCCAAATACTTCCACATGTTGGAAATAAAGACAAAACTCTTTTTGCAATACGTTCAAATGCACGGGTATGAAAAACAAACTTATATAGTTATTACTATAAAAATAAAAAGATAAATATTTAAATGAAAGTTGTGCTTTCTACACGGTAATTTAGAAAACTAAATTGATTATTTATGTTGGGAAAGTTATATTTATAAAAAAGTTGGCTAAAAATATAGTTTTTGATGTAGTGATTATAGATTACCCTATTGTTATATCAGTCTTCAAAAACATACCCGTGCAATTTTGCACGGGCTTAAAACTAGTTATTGTGATAAAAAAATAATACAAATACTTTGATGCTCTTATTATTGAAACTGGTGGTTGATGTTAGTTATTTTAATTTTTAATGGACTTATTTAGATAAATTATCGCTTGTTTTTCAATATTTGTAATAACGATTTTCTACAAGATTTACTAGAGGAAAAAAGAATAGGAAAATGGCAATTCTTATGTTATTCTGAAAAATCTCCAAAAACGACTCCGCTGGGGATCGAACCCAGAATCTCTGGTTTCGTAGACCAGCGCCTTATCCATTGGGCCACGGAGTCCTTTTGTTACATAAAACAGTCAATAAATATAAAACCCATCAAACCTATGTAATGTCTTTTTCATTTTTCAGTGAGTGGACTTTTATGTGCATAAAATAATCATTTAGGTGTAAAATAGAATGCTGATGAAATAGTAAACAGGGATATTCATATTCATATACCAAAACGTTTTATCACTATCATTTCAATTCTTGATTATTTCCATCATTTGGTTGGTTTTTAGTTGATCAATCAATAATAACAAATGCTAAATATTGTTTGGATTTATGTGAAAAATGGTAAAGTTGGGATCTTTAAGGAGTAAAGCTGTTATTCTTGTATCTGACCTTGCTACTGTCCTTCTTAACCCCATTTCTGATAAACCCTCTCACAATCTTCCTCCTGTATGTCTCTCTTTACTTTTTTTCACTTTTTTATTGTATATATTTTAAGTCTCATTTGTCACGGGAATATCCGTCAAGTATTACCAACTTGGGGAGAAAAAGACAAGCCATTTGAAATTCGCTATGCTTTTTCTTATCTACCTCAAGTGGTAGACTTTGATCAATATATCCGCCACGGAAAGTCTTACTGATTTTTTACAAATTCAAGTGTAATATTGTTGAAAATTTGATGCTTTTTGTTTAATAAATTAAGGATTATGGTTTTCATATTTACCAAATTGGAAATGAAAAAAGTTTGTGGATATCTTTTAAACTGAGCAATTATGGAAAAAATCTATGGGTTTTAGGGCAATGAAGCTGATGAGACAGAAAGAAGTCAAACTGAGAACATTTCTACAGAGGGTTCTTCATTTGATGGACCTGATACCTCATCTTTCACTGCCTTCCTTTATTCCTTGCTAAAAGATGATGACTACTTTAGTGCTGATAAAGATAATGACCAGCTTAATATAATTGATTCCGAACCCACAATCGAGGATTATCCGAATGCTGAAGCTCAACCTGTTAGTATTGAATCTGAAAATGCTAATGTGGTGGGAAAAGGTGGTGGAAAGAGAGGGATTTTATTGAAGGGGAAACAGACTGTGAGCAAAGCTAAGAGTTATGCTGCCAGATTAGCTTGGTATCGGAATCAAGCGTCGCAAAAGAATACTAAGTCTGAAGTTGGAGCTGATGATAAGGGTGAATGTCAAGATGAGGGAGGAGATCTGGGGTTATCGGAGATTAGGGATGATTTGGACCGTCCAATGTCATTGGCTGATCTTCCCGACATGTCTGAGCCATCTCTGCTTCTTCGAGAGGACGTTAGGATGAAACTCTATGCTTCTCTTCCTTCCCTTGTTAAAGGGCGAAAATGGGTTTTGCTGTACAGGTTCTGGGATAGCTAACTATTTGTATTTGGTTTTGGTTATTGAATACTTTAGTCTTAAGACATACTTTAGCGCGTGTATGATGCCTTTTGTGTGGTGGCCTGCAGTACATGGAGGCACGGGATATCACTCTCAACATTGTATCGGAAAAGCAATCTATGCCCTGGCCCAAGCTTGCTGGTATTGTTCTGTCCCCCCCCCCCTCCTAATGGGTTTAGCTATTTGTTAGTTTGTTACCAACCCCTTGCTTGGTTAGTTAGATGGAGAGATTTGGTGGGAAAATTAAAGACAAAATCCTTTTGTTTAGATCGTGAGTTAAGTTGGACATAAGTGAAGCGGGAAATAGACCGAACAAATCAATATTCCTCCAACATAGGCGAGATTCGGAAGCAAAATGTCACACTTAATTCCTCTAACCTCCTCATCCCTCCATTTTCCTCCTATAATTACATTCCAAACAAAGCCTAATCCTCATCAAATCCTTTCCATTTTTCTGCACATATACACGAAGTAGAATACGAGTATAGGAAATTCGAATCTGCTTAGTTGTTTGTGTTTGGCATGTTAACGAAAGTCCCATCCATTCATTTGTTATGTTTACGGATGACAATTTATCCTTTCTCAAAGAAGTGCAAGTGTGTAAAGTAAAACTACATGCTTTGGCAAATGGCTCTTGATTGCCCCCAATGTTACTCAGTCTTGATACAACTGCCGAGCATGATTTTGACGAATAATACTTAAAAACCATCAAACATAGTACTCTACTAAATTCTTTATAAACTATCTTCCTCTATTCTTGAGGTGTGAGCCTCACTAGTTTAGCACGCCTAGTACAACTGTTGGAGACGGAATTCGTGTCCATATCCATGTCGTTTCGTTTTGACATAAGTACGTTACTGAAAAGTGGAGACTCGAAGTAAGCACATATTGCCCCCATAAATTCATCTTGTTTATAATCCATAGTTCCATGTCACATGGGTTTTCTTCTAATGCTAGGATAATTAGACAAAATTTCTCTTTCGAATATTGTCAACATTAGCTTTTCACCTGAAACTACATAAATAAGAAATCAACAACTTGGTCCAATGGTTGAGAACACATCATTTGCAAATGTTAGGTTCTTCCATTTCCGTTATATTTACTTCTTGAATCTTGACTTTTGAGATATCTCATGCCCTTTAGGACGTGACAGGTAGTTGGGGATGTAGAAGGTGCAATATTTGGAGGCTTGGTTGAGGCACCTTTGAAACCCAACATAAAGAAGAGGTATCAGGTGAGCTCGATCAGCATACTTTACAGTTTACATGGTTCACTTTCATTGAGTGTATTGAGTATCGTTGTCCTCGTATACCATTCTAATCCCACAGTCATGCAGGGTTCAGTTAGCTCGTTTCTTTTCACAGATGCATCTGGCCAGCCAATTATCTATCTCCCCACAGGTATTAAAATCTGATCTTCATATGTTATTATTACGGCATAATAAAAAAAGTACAGGAGCTTATGCTGTTATTCAATAGAGTAAAGGGTTATGTTCTACTTGCATACAACAACAATTGGTATGTTCTAGATTGGAGAACACCATTTGAAAGTGAAGAGACTGATTCATATGACAGACAGTTGTTTGATCATTGAAGTGGTTAAAACCGATATTTAGTCTTAGCCTCCTAGATTTAGGTTTGGGCTAGTATAACTGTATAACGATCTGTTATTGCACTGAGAACGCCTTGTTTTTCACAAATTCTCATGAGTATCATAAAAATGGCCCGTGTGAGGGTCTAAGTGGCGTAACAATCTTTTGAATGAGTGGGTTCATGAGTATACGGATGAAGTTTATAATCTAATGGGTTCGTCTTATAATATTAAGATGTGATTGTTTTTCAAAAGACCAAGGGATTGTTTTTCTACAAGTTTTGTTTTGCACCTTTAACCAAGATTGATAAATTGCAGGCTCAAATCGGTATTACACGTTATGTTCTCCTGAGTTTCTTGCACTAGGAGGTGGTTGTCACTTTGCATTATACTTGGATGACAACCTGTAAGTTCTATTTCCAGTAGAATTTCGCTAGTGAAGATTTCTATTCTTTTTGCTCTCTCCGAGCATCAGTCTACCTATCTTTTTTTTTTACAACAATTTCTACCTATCTTGAACCAACAATTATGTAGAAAGGGAAGGTTTTTAATTTGTGTGTGGGCGATGGTAGTAAATTTAATAATCGAAGGCCATGACTTTTTAAGAAACATTGCTAAACCAGACTTCTGGTCTTCTAGACTTCCACAAATTCCTAAACAATGAATCTTATATGAGATGATCTCACATGGTTAATGGATTGGTCTCATGTGTGATACAATCTCATAAATTTTCGTGATTATATGAACAGGGCAATCGGTTCAAGTGCTGCCTCGGAAACATATGGAAATCCTTGCCTTGCACATTCCGAGGATTTTAAGGTCAAGGATGTTGAGGTATACTCGGATTTCATTAATCATCTCTTTTCCATTCATTTTGTTGTTCCAAATAAATGGTGTCATTTTTTGTAATTTTCTAAAACTCGTTATGTCTAAACATTCATCAAGTAGTAAATCTGATTTGTGTTGCCCCGAAACGATTTGTATTGTTGGCTATGGCTACATTGAAATTGTGTATGTAAATCTGAATTACGCAGTTGTGGGGATTTGCCTATGCTTCAAGATATGATGAAGTACTTGCTTTCAGCCGGAACGAGCCTCCTGGCATTTGTAGATGGTAGCTTTTTTTTGGTTCTCTACCAACTTTCAACTAACTTGTAAATGTTAAACTTTGTATTGAAGGATATAGCTCAGAGGCCTCCGACTATGTTGGAGGTTACTGATTTTGTTGTACATATGTATTGAATATAGCAAAAGCGAAACAATGAAGTTTCATTCTTTTGCGGTTTAACCTGCATCTGTTTGTTGAAATGTTCTATCCTAAAACAAAACGAATTAGAAAAATAACCAACCGGAATGTTTATGTGCTATTGCTTCTCGATTTGTCATCATATTATCATCGATACCAAGCATGGCCCATAAATCAAAACCGTTGAGAACAAATGAAACAAAGCTCGAAATCACACGAATCAATGTATTGTTCAACTTTTAAAGATCAAGGAGGCTACAAATAAGTTGAGGAAGAGAATTTGTCTAAGAGTCACGCAAACAATGCCGTTATTCGGCAAAAAGCAAAACAAGGCTCTAAACAATTGCCTAAACCAGAAAGAGGAAACGATACGAGGACGGCTAACTATACTCAGATCTCAGGCAACTGTAGTCGTCTGTGACACAATTCCATCAGTGACTCCAGGAGCCTGGTAAGAGTCACTAACTGGAGCAACCTTGTTGGCACCCTCTGCTTCTTCATAAGCAGCATCATGAACTCCAAGGGCTGCACGGCCTGATGGATCTAAGTTCTTCGACCATGCTGCATCCCATTCTACTGCTTTTGCTGTACTGCATGCCACGGTGGGCCCGCCTGGAACTGTTTGCCTAGCCGCACTCTATCAGGGGTGAACATTACAAGAATGAGAGAAGATTTTTATCCAATAGTCAAAGATTTGGACGTACTATCACCAAAATTCAATCTACTACACATATATGGAGTTTTTCCATTCTAAACGATTGTGTCTCTAACAGAATACTAATCCATCCGATTTATTGTCCTCATTGACTTCAATGGTCAAACAATGTCGCCTTTGACCAATATTATTTCAAAGTTAAAGGGGGGAACAAAAATTTGGGATGGAGGTAGTATTGATCAAAGATCTCTTTACAAAAAGTGAGACAATGCAAATGAGTATTTCAGAGTAAAGTAGGGGACCACAACCCCCTTCACAGCTTCATCAGCGAAGAGCTAAAACATGAAGATGGGATTCCAGGAAATAGGGAAGGAAAAAGGAGACCAACAAAAGAGTAAAACAACCAGAAATATAAAACTATAAACAGCCAACGCCATAAATTACAAACCTTGGGATAGAATTTCTCAAATAGTGATCTGTAGTAGTATCCTTCTTTTGTAGTTGGAGTATTTTCAGGATAAATAAAACTTGCTTTGGCTAACATTGCATCAGTAACCTGAATTGTGACATCAGATCAGAAATTATAAAAGAGACACGAGTATAACCTACTTAATCTATCAATCAAACAAAATCACAACTTCATACATGTTTGTCCGCGTGATCCTTCAAACCATCAATCCAACTGTATCCCACCCCATCACTAAATTGTTCTTTCTGCCGGTATAATATGTGCTGAAACAACATTGACAGCAAGTTAATAAAGTTCTCCTTGGTAGAAAGACAATATCAGCTTCCAGAAATACATATTGAAAAGAAAAGCCTAATCACTGAACTCAAAACCATACCTTGGGTAGATAAGGCTTCTTATCGTCGTCAAAAGCATTACGCAAAATCCACTTCTCGATTCTACCCTTACCACGGTTGATCTGCAGGTTAGAAAACCAAGTTATACCCCGTTATTTACTCACTGATGTGAACTCTGGCAATAACCAAGGTCATGCTAATTAATTGAATATGGCTTTTTATAAAGAAATTTTCCAGTTGCTGCACAACCTTTTCAGTGGAAAATATAAAGTGAACCGGCTGCTTACAAAACAAGCTTACTATTTTCGAAATCTCTCCCCATTCGCCAAGGCAACATTAGAAAACTCACAAAACGAAGGGCAATGGCATAACAAAAATGGGCAGGTTCATCATACACTAGGAAGAAGTAGATAATATTCATAAGGGTATGACCCAAGCGATGGATATTGATATTGACCAGCTTCAGCTTCATAAAATAATTAAGATAAAGCTCAGAACATTAGTAATGATGTTAAATACCATTTTCCACTCTGGATCGATGCTCATTGCAACATTGATAAATTCTTTATCCAGGAAGGGAACACGAGCTTCAACTCCCCATGCAGAGGTCGATTTATTGGCCCTCAGACAATCATACAGATGCAGGGCTTTGATCTGAGCAAACGGGAAGTTAAGTCAAAGACAGCAGAAAATTGCAATCTAAAACAAAAGAGATATTAGGGTTGCTCATAGCAAGCATGCATATCAATGGAATACCTTTCTGCATGTTTCTTGATGAAGTTCCTCCTTGTTAGGAGCTTTATGGAAATACAAGTACCCACCAAAAATTTCATCTGATCCTTCACCGGAAAGAACCATCTTTACTCCCAGAGACTTGATTTTGCGAGACATTAGAAACATGGGAGTGCTAGCCCTGATAGTTGTAACATCATAGGTTTCAACATGATATATGACCTCTTCAAGAGCATCTATGCCTTCCTAAATTTGGAAGGAAAATAGCTCTAATTAATGCTATGTAGCTAGAAGTAAACGTGCTTCACGAGATTTTGCAACAAAACACCTGCCTGAACAGTGAAATAGAACTCATGGTGACGAGTTCCAAGATAGTCAGCAACTTCCCTGGCAGCTTTCAAATCCGGAGATCCCTGAGCAAGAGAAAGAGTCAAAGAGGGTAAGTTATCCTAGACTAACTTGATAGGACATATGGTAAACAATTTCTCCTGCGATATAAAAATAAAATCCCCCTCAGTGCCTCAAAAGTATCCCCCATCACTGCAGGTAAGAAGGTCAGACGTGCACAACCTTACCATTGTGTTGAATCAACAATAGAGACATTGGTTCTGGATAATCCATAAAAAATTGTCTACGATATAGTGTTATGTGATTAAAGGCCAAGGGGACCCCCTTGAAATTGTATTTAGCACTTACAATGGAGGAAATATAAACAATGACGAGAAGCAACAATTCAAAAGTATCTAGAGGCAGTGTCACCTTCAAACCAACGCAAAATGAGTGCAACTGTGAACCCCATTGGTACTCTTCTCCTGATTCTGCCAAGTGGCGTGAGGCAACAGCCGCAACTAGAGATGAATCCAGTCCCCCTGACAGAAGTACACCAAATGGGACATCTGTCATCAATCGTTTAATCACAGCCTGCAAAGAGAAATGGGATGAGGTAAGAAGTTTTAAAATCATTGTGCAAAGTTCAAGTGTCATGCACCCTTCCAAAAAGGACGAGTGTCAGTTTGCAAGTTTTGCATACTAAACTAGCATGCACTATATTGAGAAGAGAAAGTAAATACAAAAAACAAATGGTAATACAGCTACACTATACCGTTTCAAAAGCTTTGCGTAAAACCATAGCGTCATATGGAACTGAAGGTATTTGTTCCGAGAACCATGGTGGATTGTACCACCTTCTTAGCGCACCTGAATCATTTTAGAAAAGAATACTATCATAACTTAAGTTCAAGACCATGTCATAGTACTGCAAGATTACTGTTTATATTCACAGATAGCTCAAATATCATGTGAACTAAAATCAGCGTACCTTGTTTGCTTGAATATATATGACCGGGAGGAAAAGCAATGAATTGCTCACAGTCATCACTTAAAGCCTTCATTTCTGATGCAAACCATACAGACCCTGCAAATAAACATCTTAATGAATAGACAGCTGTCGATCAATGAAGTGAAAGCAATAACTTCATATCACAACATGTTAGGAAAATTATTTATCCTCAATGTAAGACCGTTGTACATGAACATTGTGTGCAACCGACCCCATTATATCAACATTTTGACCCATTAAACTACCGTTTTACAAGCTTCTTGGTAAAACCGCCTTACACAGAAATTAATGAATATAAACCAGCAACTATAAATGTACCAAAAAAAAGACAACTGCTAGTTTAAAAATAAACAAAGAGAGTAGATAAAATTAATCAATCATTGCAATTCAAATGGGGTTAACTTAAAATGATCATGTTGCCAGTGACAAAAGAAACAGTACACACTAGAAGTAGAATGTAACCGTTATCATTATAAAAATAATAATACTGGGGGTTATACCATCAAAGTTCTTCATAACAAGATATCAAAGTATGTCAGTAACAGGTGACATCAACAAAATCAGAAGTATGAGTAAAAATCGTCACTTACCATCAAGACCCCATCCCATGTACAACGGTGTAATACCAATAGCATCACGAGCTGCAATGTAACTATTATCACGGGTGTCAAGAAGTACAAATGAAAACATCCCGTCAAGCATGTTTACAAACTCCTCCCCATGATCTTCATACTAGCCATACAAAAAAGGACAATAAATGTAACATTAAAATGAAGGCAAGAAAGAAAGAAATGATGAGACCAGAATCAAACACGATACATGAACTTACAAGATGAGCAATCACTTCACAGTCGCTGCCAGTACGAAACTGATGTGAGGTCAAGTTCTGCCTTAGGGCTTTGTGGTTATATATCTCGCCATTAACCTGACAGCAATGATTTAAGAGACATGAGGAGGACATTCAAGCAATTAGCGTAATAAGTAATTCAAAAAATAGACAGCAAGGATGGAGTTTGGAAGATAGATAGTAAAATTACAGTGACAACGACGGTTTTGTCCTCATTATAAAGTGGCTGATCTCCGGAAGTGGGATCAACAATAGCTAATCGCTGATGAGCAAGAAAGCAGTTTTCATAACAATGTAGACCGCTCCAGTCAGGACCTCTGTGACGCAACCTATTTTCCGACAAAACAGCCACAATCAAGTCATTAATCCTATTATTATAAAATGAAACATACAACAATAAATGGTCTGGTACTCTGGTTGTACCGTCTCATTCTAATCTGTCCGAATGTTACTGTCCCATTTGATTGCGGTGCGCAGCCGTAATCATACTATTCTCGAAACATATGTTAAGACACAATGTAAAAACAACTAGTTGGTCATTTTATTTATAAATTTGTCACGGAAAAATACAAAAAATTGACAGTTTTATTGTATTTCGAAAGACGTATCAAACAAGATCCCATGTGACTATATTTTTTGCTTATATACTACAAGTAATATGAAAGATTGTCTTCGCTTATGAATAGTGTGTTTGGTTATGAATGGAGGAAGTATAAGATTGAGAAAATTGATGGTAAAATGTGAATGAATAGATGAAAAGGAGTAGGATTAAATGAAAGGGTAAATGGATAAACTCTGGAACGATTAGAGTGGCAAATTTGTGGGTAAAATCTCTTCTACTAATTATCAGTATTCCAATTAAACATATAAACATGAGGAACAAAACGGTAAACCAAAAATGGTGATCATAATTTACTGCAATTGGAAATGGTATAAGATTGAGAATAAGAAAATAAAGTAAAAAAGACCTTCTGGAAAGTTCGATGATTCTGGAGCGTTTGGCTTGGGAGTTGTCGACGCAACCGAAAACGGCGAGTATTCCACACATTCCGACGAACGAACAAACTCTCTCTCTCTCTCTCTCTCTCTCTCTCTCTCTCTCTTCAAACTGTAAAAATGTAAAAATGTAAAAAGTCAGTTAACTTTCTCTCTCTGTGATATCTGTATTGGTTTATTTGTATGATGAATGAATGAATGAATAAGTCAAGAGACAAATTGCGAGTAGAGAGGAGTTATAAAAGGGCTGCTGCTAATCAAGACCGTTGATTTTTGGCAGAATCCAAAAGATTCTGATTACTTTCTATAGAGTAAAGAGTTAGGGTTTTGTGCACGCCATTTTATTTCATTCCTTTTTCGAAGAAAATATAAATATTGTGTATGTACTAACTACTAAGTACTCCCTACAATATATGTGGGGGTTTTAGATTCTGCCTCAACTATTTTTGGCTTGCTTTTCATGTTTTCCTTCCTTTCCATCACCTTTTTTTTTGTCCAAAAACTCAATCATCTCAACTTTTTAGATCCCCGTGTAGGAAGATGTTACGGTTACACTCGGTGTATAAAATCTTCTATACATTACCACTTAAAATTTTATATGTAAAGGTATCTATTTGTAGATAATGTAGAAGTTGGGAGGGAATCATGCTGGGAGGAAAAGGTGAAAAAGTTGGGAGGGAAAATATTACTAATTTTGACATAATGATTAATAATATATTTACTATAATAAAATATAAAATCATATCTTAACAAAATATTATCAATATCTTCTAAAATTCTACCCTAACTGTCATCAGTAAGGATTCTCTGTCTCATTTGGTATCACATTATGTGTCACACTCCATACAAATTCTGACACATCAACCAATTAATATATATACTGCATATTTTATTCTTACAATAGGTGATGTGTCAGAATCTGTATGGAGTGGAACACAGAATGGGACACAAAAGTGGAACAGAGGATCCTTACTGAACTGTCATATGTACGTTTACTCTATAAAAAAAATTGACATTACGTTTCTTTTGAATAAAAAGAAAAAGAGTTTTTCTATATGGTAACGCTCAGTTTTTTCAGATTCCACATGGTAACCCTCCATTTCAGAAAACAAAAATGGTAACCCTGTGGTGTATTATTATGCATTACCGTAACCTTCAACTATAATTCCGTCAATTTGCACCGTTAAGTGGCTGATGTGGCGTGTGACTTGGTTAGTTTGCAAATGACATGGCCACATGTGTATGACACATGAAAAATATCCACAAAAACACTCTTAACTCTACCTTTCACCAACCATCACCACCAACCCCTCCCCAAACAACACCACCAACCAACCATCCCCAACACCTGCCCTCATCAGCCCCAACTAAGCCCACAACCACCTTTGTCCCTCCACCACCCTAGACCCCCTACTTCACCAGCCACTACCTCCTTCACCAGCCACCACAACGACTGTGACAACCCTCGCGAATGCGGAAATATAAAACAAACAAGCATGTGAATTATATTGCGGAAATAGGTAGTTTTAAAAACTTTTATACATGCAAGTTAAATAAAACGAGGAGTGTCAAAATGTTACAACTAAGTACGGAAATACA
>JAIUZE010021405.1:0-35854 GCA_022085475.1 Heliosperma pusillum | reverse complement strand
CATAACGGATGTAAGAAAGATAAATAAGTAAGTGAAGAAAGACAACAGATTTACGTGGTTCACTAACAACTTGTTAGCTACGTCCACCGGCAGAAGGGAAGAATATTATTGATCTTGAGGAATTACAGATTTTAGAGTATACTCGTAAGAGTATTCAGATTTCAGATGACTCATACAGATTTCTGAATAAATAAAACAGAAGGTTTATGAGAGTTTATATAGTACTCTCATAACAGATGTTTCCTAAACAGATTTAGGAAACCCTAACAGATATAGGAAATCCTATACTAATTTCCTAAACAGACAAGGAAACTAAATAATAGTTTCCTAAACAAATAAGGAAACTAAGTCAGATCAGAATCCGAACAGATTCAAGGCATATTCTAACAAATCTCCACCTTGACTTGAATCCTCTCATAATCAGACAGTGTACCAGATGCACCATAACTGTGCCAGATGTACCAGACGCACGGAACTAGTGCCAGATGTAACAGACGCACTAAAACAAGTGCCAGATGTACCAGACGCACAAAACTAGTGCCAGATGTACCAGACGCACTAAAATAATGCCAGATAATCCTATCCCTTCTGCCTATGATATTGCCTACAACGGGGCAATCAGATATTCCCAAATTTTAGCAAGTCCAAACATTGTTGGAACTTACTAAGTGGAACCGACATGGCGAGCATAACATCAGATGTACCAGAAAATTCTTTTCACAGTTTGCCAATGCTCTTTGCCAGGATCAAACACAAACCTAACAGCACAAACAGATTTCTCCTCCAGAACGACAATCTCAGCGGTGATTGGATTCGTCGACTTTCCTGGAAACGACACCCTCAACCCTTGTTGTTTCAACAAGATCCGCATCTTGATCGGCCACAGATTCAATATATTCCTCCCCATTAGTTTATCAATCTTCACGCTGATTCTAGACATCTTTCTTACCAGATTCAGGAGCCCGGATAAATCTAGCTCTGATACCAGTTTGTAATAACGGATGTAAGAAAGATAAATAAACGCGTGAAGAAAGACAACAGATTTACGTGGTTCACTAACAACTTGTTAGCTACGTCCACCGGCAGAAGGGAAGAATATTATTGATCTTGAGGAATTACAGATTTCAGAGTATACTCGTCAGAGTATTTAGATTTCAGATGACTCAGACAGATTTCTGAATAAATAAAACATACGGCTTATGAGAGTTTATATAGTACTCTCATAACAGATGTTTCCTAAACAGATTTAGGAAACCCTAACACTATAGGAAACCCTATAGCAATTTCCTAAACAGACAAGGAAACTAAATAATAGTATCCTAAACAGACAAGGAAACTAAATAAAAGTTTCCTAAACAAACAAGGAAACTAAATCAGATGCGGAAACCGAAAATATTCAAGGCATATTCTAACAACATAGATACTTGAGTCGGGGATTTTTTTATTATAAAATATTAACCACAGATTCTAAATAATTATTAAGAGAGACGGTCTCTCATTAATGTTAGTGAGAGGTCTCTCACATAAGAGGTAAATGTCCTTTTTATTTAATTTTTATCTTTTATCTTTTAGGTAGTTTTCAGTTTCTTTTTTGGTTGTCTCTCATTAATGTATGAAATATTATTACTCCCTGTGTCTCAATTATTTGTTTGTCTTTAATTAAAATACGCCTCACAAAAAATAATAAAATAAAAATAATTAATTGACTTGGACGAAGGGAGTAGCTATTTTCGGAATAACCTCTTTTCATCATTAACTTTTGGTGGGAACTCTATTATTCGAGTAAGTCTCTTTTAAGATCGTATTTTTGTAAGACCTGAATACGAAAACATTTTTTTTAAATAAAATGTAACCACTAATAAAATGTTATTACTATTTGTCACTTTTTAACCAAAAGTCGATAACATTTTAACCGAAAATAAATACATTTTATTGGATAATGGTGACATTTAACCCGTTTTTATTTCAGAGATTTGGTCCATATGAAACAAGAATTTACACTATTATTCATTAGGGGTGAGCAAAACCGGGTACCCGGTACGGTTTTAATAACCGTATCGGGTACCCGGTTTTTGGAATGCCAAAAATTAATACCCGGATCCGACCCGGTTTAACCGGGTACCCGGTTTTCGTATACCCGGTTAAACCGGGTACCCGAAAACCGTATACCCGGATCCGGTTTAATTGATAATGCTCAGACCTGGAATTCGAGTCCACAACATTAGTAACGACCAATAAATAAGATGCTTATATAATCTATTAGGATCATTATTATAAAACACAATTACTTGCAAAGTCAGTAGGTAAAATAGCAAAATACAAATTTGCAAAACTTCACACAGAAATTTGTCACTGATAAAGTGAGTTGCGTATATTACAAGTTTCACATAAAATGATTGGTGCTCAAAATTTCACCCATATAGTCAAAATAGAAAACAAAATTTTACATACAACTTTTTTTTTGGTTATTTTTAATTAAACCGGGTCAAAACCGTATACCCGGTTTTGATTTTCCCCGACCCGGACCCGGTACGGTTTTTTTAAAAACCGTATCGTATACTCGGAAATTCGTATCGTGTACCCGGAAATCCGTGTAATTAAAACCGTATACCGTATCGTATCCGTATATTAAAACCGTATCGTATATTTTTGCTCAGCCTTATTATTCATCATTAACAAGAATTTGCGCTATAATTCATCATTCTTATTCTAGGGATGTCGACAAAATAAAATCGTTACACACATTCCTTGAAATTGACCGAAAAGGAAATAATCATGCATGTTTGAAGATGATCCGAAGTAGTTGCTCTGTTCTTATCCCCTTGGTCTGCCTTTAAACACTCTGGAGAAGAAAAATATAGCCATATAGGGGCCCTTTCGAGAAAGGAAAATTAGAGGAAGAAGTAAAGAAGCAAAGAAGCAAAAATGTTCATTGATTGACAACTAAAAAAGATTTCATCCTCATCAATTCAGCATCAAATTTTGGGGTTATCTACCAATCTACCATAGTGCAAGAGGAATGAAATATACTTGTATGTAGATTTACATACCTGATACTTCCTCCGTTCTATTTGATTTATTACGTTTACTTTTATTGCACTATTTATAAGTGAGGCGAATCTTCAATACAATTTATAACACATAACATAAAATATTGTCATGTGAAATCCTGATTAAATCGTCTTACCGAGTACAATAGAAAATCAAACTTTTATATTTTTTTAGTAATATGTAACTAAAGATGTTAACAAACGATAATGTGCATTGATGTACGTATATAAAGCAAACGTAAAGAATTAAATGAAACGTAGTAGGAAGTACAATTTACTGGTATATCACATCACTAATGACAATAATATTATGTAATATTACCTCAGATTCTTTGGATAATACTCCCCCTATTCTAAATAAGATTCCCCTTTTTTTTTTTTTCGTATATTCACAATTCCTCCCCTGTTTCCTTTTTGGGTAAGTGTTTGTGTGGTCCAAATTTAATTGTATGATGGGTAGTGTATTTGTGTGGTCCAAATTTAAGTTTTTAGTGGGATAGTGTATTTGCTTAATTTTTGTGTCAAAATGAAAGGGGAAGGTTATTTAAAATATGAGGAGTATTATACTTCCTCCATTCCAATAGGTTGTATACGTTTGCTTTATGCACAAAGATTAAGAAATAGCATATTGATATGTTAAGTTACCTAAATACCTTCAATTCCAAGCTGTCAACCCCACATGTACTAGACCAAAGTTGAATTGTCAACTTGGTCCAACAAAACATGTTCAATTTGTGTAAGCTGGAAGAATAGTAAATATATTTTGGCTCCAAAATTTTCCCTCCAATAATTCACAAAACAATTCAACTCAAAATTTCATGGCCAATTGTATTTCCCTCCAATTTTTCATGTTTACATTTTTGCTCTTAGCCTACTATAAATACATGCACTACAAACACCAATTCTTTCATGTTTACATTTTTTGCTACTAAATTCAAAATTACAACCTCATAAAAAAAATGACACACCATACGCCATTTGTACCACCACGACAAAGACCTAACTCATCTACAACACCCGAAAGCAGGGGAAGAGGCATTGGCAGGGGCA
This sequence comes from Heliosperma pusillum, assembly GCA_022085475.1. Lineage (NCBI taxonomy): Eukaryota > Viridiplantae > Streptophyta > Magnoliopsida > Caryophyllales > Caryophyllaceae > Heliosperma > Heliosperma pusillum. The sequence continues at coordinate 31,754 of JAIUZE010021405.1, read as the reverse complement.
TCCAGCACGAGTCCAGGGATATCCCACTCGAGTCGGCAGCGGCAGGGGCATCGACTGGCAGGGGCAAGGCACGGGTAGGAGATGCCAGATTCCACCAGAAGTTAGCCAAGAACATCAACAACAACGATCATTTTTAAAAAATTGGTTAGAAAGAGACAACGAAAGTACCTTCGAAACAGCCACATTGGTCAACGAAGTTCATATCCCAGCAACAATAACTCGCATCAAACAAAAAAGGCTCACGAACAAAGAAAAAAATCAAATATGTCAAAGAATGACATTAAGTTACAAAAGTGGGAGAATCAAACATGGATTAATAAAACGAACTCGGTAAAGAATACGGAGTCACAAGACTAATAATCAGCAAAATTTGGAAAACTGTACAAGCTCAAATAAAAGATGGCGTTGTCATTAATGTTGAAAGAAAGTACACGGGTAGAAAGTCAACAAGAATCATAAACTTGGAAAAATTAAGGAGCATTCCTTTAAAAAAAAGAATGAATGTTAGAGACCTTGCCATCGGTCTTGAGTTACCATGCACCGCAATTTGGAGACTAGTCCAAAAGGGGAAAATTAGAGCACATACAAGCTCAATTAGACCATCCTTAACACATCATAACATGGTGGCTAGATTAAATTGGGTTTTAGGAAAGATTAGTTCAAGCACATTAAATGGAACTCTAGTATTTGAGGCTATGTTTGATGTTGTACACATTGACGAGAAATGGTTTTACATGACTAGGTTGACAACAAGATATTATATCTTGAATAATGAAAAACGACCACATAGAACATGTCAATCTAAAAGGTTCATTACGAAAATAATGTTTATGAACGCGGTAGCAAGACATAGATATGGTGAAGAGGGTAATTGTTTATTTGACAGAAAAATTGGTATTTTCCCATTCACAATTACCGCTCCAGCAATGAGATCAAGGAAAAATAGGGAGATGGGTGCATTAGAAGTAAAACCTATAGAAAGCATTACAAAAGTAGTAGTGAAACAATGCTTACTTGAAAAGGTTATACCCGCAATTAAGGCCAAATGGCCAGAGGGTGCTTCTAGGAGGATCTTTATCCAACAAGATAATGCAAAACCTCACATACTAGGGTCAGACACTGATTTTTTACATGCGGCTAAGCGTGATGGATTTGACGTAGATATGATACAACAACGTAACCCGCCAATAGACCCAACTTGATTATCTTAGACTTGGGGTTTTTTAGGTCGATTCAAACACTACAGCGCAAGAAGTCTTCAAAAACAATTTGCCACTTAGTGGATTCTGTTTTAAGTGCCTTTGAAAATGTTAGTTATGATTCAATAAAACATGTTTGGGTTTCACGTTAAGCATGCATGATTGAAATCATAAAAGAAAAGGGAAGCAATTCATACCCACTCCCCCATCTAGGAAAAAAAAGAATGATAAGGGAAGGAAGATGGGAAGATCAAGTGAATGTCAACATTGGGCACATGAAAATAGCTTTGAATGCACTGAATGAAAGTGAGGCAACAACAGAGCCTATAGGTGAAGAAATAACAAGTAACAATCAAGATGCAGTGGTTATTGATGAGTATGATGCAACACATTATGAAGAAACATGATGAGTGAACAAGCAACACAAACAGTAAGTATTTTGAATATGATAAAACAAATTAGTAAGTTTTTGAATGAACAAGGAAGAACAACAACTTCATTTTTTACATTCAGAAACTTCTTAATGCAAGGTGAATCAATTAGTTTTTGTATTGATAAGTTGTGGGAATGTAACTTTTTTTAATGCAAGTGGAAAAAAAATTTAAAGCAAGATATGTAAAGCTTTTGGATGAAACTTTTTGTAAGTTAATTCTCAGGCAAAGATGATTAATGTCTTTCATCATTGAATTGACCATTCTGGAAACAAATGTAATGCCTCCAACTAGATCATATAGGGGTGACAATTTAAGTATGGTTAAGTTCATTCTACAACTTAAAGCCTCCATCACTATTCAACAAGTGTTGGCATTTACAAAGTCTCAACATAATCACATAGGTCATAGAAGTTGAGTTCATTTTACATATGCAACATAGGACATCAACAGAATATTAAACTAGTAGCAGCAATATTAAACCAGCAGCTGTACAAAAAAATAATGTCAACATAAAAGTTGCCACTAGAATAGTTGACACCAGAATAGTGCCAGCAGTAGATTAAGGTCTCAACAGAATAGTGTCAACAAAGTAGTTGACACCAGTCTTAATGTTGGTAAACAACCAGCAGCAGCACACAAGTATTAGAAGCAACACACAAACATTAGTACCAGCACACAAGTATTACATCAGCAGTACAACAAAGTCTCAACAGATTACAAACCAAGGTCAGATTACAACAAAGTCTCAATAGATTACAACAAAGTCTCAACAGATTACAAACCAGAATTGTGTCAGCAGTAGATTAACAGATTAAATAAAGTAGAAAATTAAAGCTTCTTACTGCGCTTAGGAAGACTAGATAAAACCTCATCTTCCTCCCATAAGTTCTCACCGCGATTGAATGCAGAATCTGTATCAAGAGACCCATCATACACCACCTCATCACCCTCACCATTTAATCTGACATAATCACCATCATCATTAAGATAAGCATCTTTCCAACCTCGATAACCGACTTTGTTGTAGTCAATCATCTCCATTCTTGTCAACTCATAATCGGTCATCTGATCATCATCATCAGAACGGAACACCTCATCCAGGTCGAGTTGATTAACATCAAACTCTTCCCCAACCTTCTCCAAAACAGCCTCCCCCTCACCCCTCTTCTCAACCACGGACTCTGCCTCACCATTCTTAACATCAACCACTTTCAATTCTGCCGCCTCACCCTCCACCACAACATCCTCGTTCTGACAAACCCCCAGATCTAATTTCTCCACACATGCACTATCACGACTCGCCATAAATCTTACCATAAATAGAATAAATTTATGGTTTGATGAAGAAATCCCCAAAGTCGAATAATAGGGTTTGATGAAGAACCCCAAATTCTGACTGTATATATATGGGTTAAGTCTCGTGATTGTTGGTTTGGATCAATTGAATGCGGTAGTTGGGAGGATCGATTAAATGTGGGGGTTGGGAAGGAGTGATTAATTGAAGGGACGAATGAATTGAAGAGAGTAAATGAATGGAGTAAATGAAGGGAGTAAATGAAGCCATTGAATGTGGTTTTTGGGGAAGAAGGAAGGTTATGTTGGAAGAAGGAAGACGGTGAAGGGAGTAAATTGGGAGCATAGGAGAGAGAGAGAGAGACGGTGAGTAAATGTGGGTAAAATTGAGAGCATAGGAGAGAGAGACGATTTTAAGGTAAGATAAGTATGAGGGTAAGGGTGTCATTTTTAGTGTGCTAATATGGCTCAAATTGGAAACGTATACAATTAAATTGAACATCCCAAAACGAAATACGTATACAACCTACTGGAACGGAGGAAGTACTTTTTTAGTACTCTTTGCAATAGTTATACGTTTAGATTTTTGAAGGGCTATAAATGCGCAGATCTTTTTTTGGGTAGGCAACATAGTCATAATATGAAAATGGTTAAATATGCCTCACTTGCGTATATATTGCAAATTTTTGTTACCCCCTTTAAATTCTCTTTTTATCTACTCTATCATACTTGACCCGATTCAAGTTTACGAAGAATATTGCCGTCTTAAATAAAAAATTGTGCAAATGTGGTACTATTGTAATCGTAGAAAAACGAACAATCAACAATCCATCTCAATCATATGTTTGGAGTTTGATGGATGAATGTTTATCCGCTCACCCAAATTTGCCAGCTTTGAAAAAATGAAACATTCGTAACAACTAAATTTAAAAGAGTTAAAAAGATTGACGTTTCATTTGATTGTGTTTCGGCGAGGGCCCAAAACAACGACAACGCTCTTGTCTAACATTGATCGAAGAAATTCAAATTTTTGTCTTTTTTACTATTGGTAATGCACAAATCCTAAGACGGTATTAAGTCTATCCAGGTTAGTCCCTATTTCTACTAAAATATTTATGAGATTTAGAGAATTTCTAAATAAGGATGGTAGTGACTGGTGAGATGTATAACCCTAAATCCGATTTACCAACCCATTTTGAAATCGAACATTTTCATATTGTGAAACATTGAAGAGTTTTGAAACTTCAGTCTCTTGGGTTTATAGTAAACTATTTAAAGCAAATTTTTATACTTGTTTGCATACCTGGATGCTAAATTTACGTAGTTGATATCGCATTGAGAAATTTACTCATCGTAGTACATTTTTCACAATACTTTCTATTTACTTGCCCTTGGCCTAAAAACAAATAATTAGCCTAATCCGCTCCACTCGAATTCTGAGTCTACCAACTCCCTAATTTAAAAAGTTCGTCAATTATAAAAGCTAAATGTAGAATAATACTTGATTCTTCGATAATAAAATAATTATAAAATTAATATTTTCTTCTATTTATTTGTTTTTATGATCTTTTATTTAGGGTTTGGGGTTTATTCAGCTTTGTGATTGCGCTTAGATGGTGGTTAGAGGTGGCACAGATAGAAGGATGGGTGGTCAAATGACGGTGCCACAAGTGGATAGGCCGTGAGCGCGAACATGGAGAAGATTGGGTTGGGGGTTTTGTGTAGCGTTTTGGAGGGAGAGAAGTTGGTTAGTTGGTTGGCTGACCAGCTAGTGGGAAGGCGGATGAAACGAGTGGAACGGTTGATAAACACGCGACTACATAATTGTGTTTTAAGCTAAAAAATACTTTAAGTTTAACTCACTATAAAAATAGAGTTGGAAAACTGCTATTTTTTTAAAGTTTGTTATCACTTCGATTGTATAAGTAACTATGTTATTTTAAGAGTTGGAAAAATTGTTACGCAGTACTTCGCATACTTTAATGTGAATTTATTTTAAGAGTATAAAAATAGCATAGCTGTATATTTAGGACTTGGAAGCGTATGATATGTATTTTTATAAAAGAAAATTTAATACTATCTAGTGGTGAATAGATGACGTGTGAGAAAAATCTTCATTCAACCCAGCATGGTCACCATCCATTTCATAGGTCATCCCACCCGTATCTACTTAAGTTGGGTTTCCATCCATCTTTTAGTCTTGGTAGATCGTTTAATTCAGAGCAGGTGAAATTGACATTCCTAGTTAAGGGCACGGGTGATTTGGGGTCGTTTGTTTAGTTTGAGTCTGATTTTAATCAGGTCAGGTACTCTCGAGTTCGAGTTATATCGTTTATGGATGTAATCTCCTTAGCATAAAAGCTGAGTCTTTTTAAGGATTCTCATTGATTCCTTGATTTCAGGGGTATATACAATTTATTACCCCACCACGTCCAAAATTCCACAGCAGGATGTATTTAATTTCAATGTGTATGGGTAATTGTGTATCCTTATCAGCTTATGCGTATGCTACTATGTTTCATAGATAAGGCAATAATGATTATACTTCAAAATAAGAAAATTTCATAAGAACCCTCCAATCCAATCCAATGTACTCACTTTTGTTTTTATGGATAATCCAATCCAATGTACCCATTTCCTTTTTTGGTAATATTTAGACAATTTTATTCTTCAACATCCATTTAATTACATAAAATGCTATCAAATAACAACCATTTGGACTATATTCGTATTTAAATCTAAGGGCTATTTATGACCTTTTTTTACCATTTTTGAGACAATTTTCTTAAAACTTGTGCACGAACCCACGGATACATTGAATTGGATAAGAGGGAGTATAAAGGTATGCCTAGACCTGGCAAACGGGTCAATCAGATCGGGTTCGGGTCGGGCCAGTTCGGGTCGGGTTAGTTCAGGTCTCTCGTTGATTTCGGGTTAATTTGGGTCGGGTCGGGTCATTTCGGGTTTCGGACTTGTTTCGGGTTTGTTGTCGGGTCAGTTTCGGGTCAACTGGGTCGGGTTATTTCGGGTCGGGTCATTTTCAGGTCAAAGAATAAGAGACAAAAGGCCATTTTAAGTCTTTTTGGTTCAATTAAAGTTATGTTTTGTCGGGTCATTTTCGGGTTGAGTGGTTTTGAATCGGGTTATTTTCGGGTCGGGTCAGTTACGGGTCAAGAAAGATCGGGTCATGTTCGGGTCGGGTCGGGTCCAATCGGGTTTCGGGTCACATTTGGGTGTTGTAGTTCGGGTCAATTTCGGGTCACGGGTCGGGTCATTCGGGTCGGGTCAATCGGGTCGGGTTGCTTTTGCCAGGTCTAGGTATGCCTATGAAAAAGTAATCAAACAAATCTATTTTATATAAAAGCAGAAACATTTAAATGGATCCTATTGACCCCTTAATTTAAAAGCCTTTTGATTCACTTTCACTCCGTGGTATCCTTCTTTTAAAGAAGAATTTATTTCTTTCTCAAAGCTACAAGCCTACAACAATGTTTACCGTAGATGAAATACAACCTGGAAAAATAAAACATGGAGAATCAAGGAAATCCATACCATTATACAGTACAGTAAAAACATTATTTTTTTAGAATTTTATTTTTATATTTTTTTAACCAAAACTAACTGAGCCAAATAATTTGAAACTTTTACTTTATCTTTCAAAAAGTTAAGAGCAACTTAATATAAGATAAAACAGTGTTATAAACATAGTGTTAAGAAATATACATAATAATCATATGAAACACCAAAAAAAAAGAACCAAGATTCCATATAAATGCATAATAACTACTATTAATAACTACTATAAATCATAATAACCAATAACAAAAATCACCACCTCAGAAATAATGAAAATCAAAATGAAAGTAACAATCAAATTCATCAGATATTATTTTTTTGTAAAATCATATATATGTACTCGGTAGATTTACTTTACATGACAAAATATTTTACATTAAAATAAATAAACAATATAAATTACAACTTTTGAAAATGACTGCATTACGATGGAAAAGGAATTATTAAATTATTCTTTAAAAAATCCAATAATTTATAATGACTAGATATGAATATTTTCGATCTTATTTTGGAGAATTAACAAAAAAAGAACCACTTAAATTACGAAGTAATGAAAAAAAAGTTCCATAATTTTCGTATAATATGGAGATGGAGATAAAACACACACAAAAAATTTTTTATTCAAAAAGCACATAGATCTAGATCAATCATAGGCTCACAATAATTAATTGCTTATTCATCGGAATACAAAATCGATAAGAAAATCATGGATTAAAATTATTGAGTATTGAGAGTGATGAGTGATGCGTGGGTGGTGGCTGGTGAGAAGGAGATGAGTTATGAGTGCAAAATTTCCAATAGAGATGAGTGAGAGTGAGGGAGGCGGAGGAGATATCATAATTGTGGGTCACTGGGTTGGGACGTAGGGTTTTATTTGGGTGGGATAATATGAAGTATAAATTTGTACTCCATTCAATAGGCCCAATACTCATAGTACGTTAAATACAAGTTCTAATTTAAGTTGTTTTAAAATCGTCTTTAAGTATTTTAAGACGGGTCTCATTTAAGTTTAAGAGGATCAGAATTTCTCATTGAAGACGGACATTATTCGTCAAAAGATGAAGACGGATAGCGCCCCTCTTACAATATGCAAGTGAGGAGGGCAAATGGATGGAAAATGGAGCATCTCACTTGCCCTCCCAGTTGCATATTGTGAGAGGGTTACTATCTGTTATTCATCTTGTGACGGATATTGCCCGTTTTCAATAAGACAAGCTGTAATAGGATAGTATTATAAGTAAGACAAAAGAAAAAAAATTCTACCGACTAACAAAACGATTGTCCTATTTATTTTTAAGACGTATATATATGTTTTAAGAGAGACTAATTGTATATTAAAAAACAATTAGGTTTGGTGTCCGACCCCGTCTGAGCCACCTTTATTTACCATTTATATTTATTTTATATGAAATATAATTGCGTTTGATTTGTCTAACTCATACATTTATAATTTATCATTAAGTCCAAAAGAGCAGAGACTTAGGCCCTGTTCTTTCCAGCTTAATTTCAGCTCATTTCAGTTCAGTTCAGCTCTATTCAGTTCAGTTCAGCTCATTTCAGTTCAGTTCAGCTCTATTCAGTTCAGCTCAGTCCAGTTCAACTCTATTCAGTTCAGTTTAGTTTCATCCGGTTTAGTTCAGCTCCACTAAATTCAGCTCACTTTAGTTATACTCATCTTAAACTTAATTTTTTTATTAATATTAATATTAGTTATTATTATTGTTTTGTTACTATTATATTATTATTATTAATTAAATAATACTCCCTCCATCTCATAATTATCCCTCGTTATAATTTTAACCATAAATAAGTATTAAAATATAAAAACTAAGACGTTATAACAAAAAAACATTCACATTCATCATAAAATAAAAATTATTATTGTTATTATAATTAATGTTATGACTAAATATTACTATTACTGTTTAATAATATTATTATTAAGACTAATGATAACAACTAATAATATTTATCATTATAATTATCATTACCATAATAATAATAATAATAATAATAATAATAATAATAATAATAATAATAATAATAATAATAATAATAATAATAATAATAATAATAATAATAACTGCTTCGAGCTTGTACAGGTATTTCTAAGCTCTACTTTACCCTCCGTACTTGTTCCCCGGGGATCTTTGGGTCTGTCCATCTTCGTTTTGATGCAGCGCTTCGTTCTAGCTTGGAACGTATTGTCACCGCGTCTGGGCCTGGTTTTGGGGATTGGCAGTGGCGCCTTGCCACTTTCCCTTTTCATCTTGGTGGGCTCGGTGTTTATGCTGCTGGGGATGTTTTTCATTATGCTTTTCTGGCGTCCCGTTTGCAATCTACTGATTTGCACGCTAAGCTACTACGGTCTTCTGGTATTGTGGATGCTGGTCCTACTTTCGACGATGCCTTGCGGGTGTTTTCTGAGACTACAGGTTCTTCCTTTTTACGTGATCCTAGTGAAATTGCTGCCCCTAAACTTATGAAGAAACTGGCAGATATATATTTTGCGAGGATTGCGGCTACTGCAGAATCTGTTTTCTCTTTGACCCCGTGTCAGCTTGCGTTGTCGAAGTCTCAGCAGGGTGCCCACGCCTCTGATTGGTTGCGTGCGGTTCCTATCTCTAGGTTGGGTCAGACTATGAACAGGAGGACTTACTGTAGTGTGCTGGGGTATCGACTAGGTGTCCCGTTATTCACGGTATCTAGCCCTTGTCCTGCTTACTCTCGGGTTTTTGTTGATGATGTGTATGGGGACCACGCTGTTTCTTGTACTGGTACTGTGGGGGTTAAGCATCGGCATAATCTCGTTCGTGACACCTTATTCGACATATGCTATAGGTCTGGTGTTTCTACGGGCAAGGAGGTTGATATCGGTTTGGTTGACAGGCATGGCGGATCTCTTCGACCTGCGGATTTGCTAGTTTATTCCTGGGACAGAGGGCGTGATGTGTGTGTTGATTTGACAGGGTCTTCCCCCTTGACTCAGACTGGGATTTCAGATTTTGTGCCGGGACGGGTTGTCGCTGATGCTGCTCAGCGCAAATGTGCTAAGTATAGGGATTTATGCGCGACTGCTGGCTATGGTTTCCTACCCTTCTCTTTCTCTTCGCTTGGGGAGCTGGGCACGGATGCTGTTGACTTGCTTAAGCGGATCCAGAAATTCTCGGTATCTCAGGATGAAGGGGCTCGGGTTGCCGCTTATATTTTTACTAGGATTAGCTTTGTTGTGGCTAAGGGGGTGGGAGCCCAGATTGTCTCTCGGCTTCCCACCAACTTCATGTAAACTTTTCAATTTATTTTAATGAAAGCTGCGCGCAATTTATTATCAAAAAAAAATAATAATAATAATAATTAGGGCTTCTTGAGAGAGAGAGAGGGAGCGTTAGGCGATTATTAGGGCTTCTTGCTGCTACGGCCACCTTCTCTGCCTCACCGGCCACCTTCCCCACCCCTGCTTCTTCACCGGCCACCGTAGGCCGTTCGTTTGTCGGTTGATTGTTGAGAGGAGCGTGGGTTTAGGTGGTTGACAGGCGTTTTGTGAGTGAGCGAGGGTTTTCTTTTTGCTGCCGCCTGCCGCCGGCCACCCTGGAGCCTGTCACCGGCACATTGTACCCTAATTCTACGTCGCTACCATCGAGCGTGTCTGTGAGTAGGGTGAGCATCGAGCGTCGGCCTACTGTGCAGCATGTGGCTGTTTGACAGACGTTCTGTGTTTCCTGCCGGCCATCACAGTTGATGTGCCTGGTGGTGCCGTGTCGTCGTTGCGGGTGGTTGACGTTGTACCGTGTTCGCTTTTAGGGTCCAACTGGCTGCGCTTTTGCGGTTTCGGGGCTAGTTTCGCTGTCGGTGTCGCGGCTATTTTCGCCGTCAGCGCCGCTGCTAGCATCGCCATTGCCGTGTGTCAGCCTTTGTGGTTGTTGCAGGTTAGCCTTTGTTATTCGAAACTTGGTCGTGCGGCTGATTGTTGGTTATCCGTTTGTCTTTAGGGTTTTGGTTTGGTCTTTAGAATTTTCCATTACATGCACATGCACGTGCTTTAGTGGTTTGGCTCTTGTTTTTGCTTGTTTCGTATCATGCCTGTTTTAGTCCGATTTCGTTGTCCTTTTTCGGGTCTTCATGAGTGTCCGGATGGACGTGGTAAGGGCCTCACTAAGGCCGCCTGGCAAAAGCATTTTCAGGACCGACATTGTCTTGGTGGTGCTATGGGGCTGACGCGTCAAACTCTTACAGATAGTTTGACTGTTTTCTCTAATGCCGAGATTACTTTGAAGCGGATGGGGCTTTGGTTGTGTGGGGAGTGTTTTAAAACCCATACCTTTCGCTCTAGGTGTCGGCATGGTCGGGGTGATATAGTTGCGCCTCCGGATTGTGGTGATGGCATCGTTAGTTTTATTATTCATGGTATCCCTAGACCTCCGGCTCCGTCTCACTCGGTCCTTTCATCTGATGGTGGGGTGGAGTTTGCTCAGTGGTCTGTATCTTCGCTTGATCGTTTACTTTCTTTGGGCCTCCGCACTGTGAAATCTATTCCTCCTAAGTGTCGTCTTGGGTTTGCTCGGGTTTTGAAGGGGGTCTTGGATGCTGTGGCTGACTCTCCTGGTGACCTCTCCTGCTGGGTTCGTTTGCTTGTGTTGCCTCTTTGTCTGCTTAAGACCTTCGTTCCTAGGAGTAATCTTGAGTGTAGGACTGCTGTTAGGCGACAGCGTCAGGAGGAGAGTATTACCAGGGCTATTCTTGCTTGGGGGGGTACCTGGAGGGGGTTTGCAGCTTTTGCAGGAGTGTTTGGCTGAGGTTCCTCCTTCGTTTCAGGTGGAGGAGGACCTAGATTTGAGTGAGCTTAACCTCCGCCAATGTCGGCGGAAGATTTGTGATGGCCACTATACTGCTGCTGCTAGGGTGCTTTCTTCCTCTGGCGTAGCCTCCTACTCTGATGCCACTCTTGGGGCTTTGCGAGAGAAGCACCCGGCCGCCCCATCACCTTCCTTGCCTCCTTTGCATGTGGACCATCATTCTCTTATTGCCTCTTCGGCTGTGGTTGTGGATATGATTCGTAGTTTCCCACGTGGCACTTCTTGTGGGAGGGATGGGTTTCGTGCCCAACACCTCATGGCTTGCTTGAGTGGCGCTACTGTGGCTATCTCTGATGATCTGATCGCTTCTATTACTAGGGTGGTCAATCTTTTTCTTGAGGGCAGATGTTCACAAGCTCTTGGTGAGTACATTGCCAGCGCTCCACTCACGCTTTAAACCTGGTGGTGGTGTTCGTCCTATTGCTGTTGGCACCGTCTGCAGACGTCTTGTTTCTAAGGTAGGTGCTTGTTTGGTTGGTCCTTCTTTGTGTTCTTATTTTGCTGGTCTTCAATTTGGGGTTGGGGTGTCCGGTGGAGGAGAGGCTGTCTTACATGCCTTGAATCGGTTCATTGAGGCTCGTGGTGGCGACGTGGGGCTTTCTATGTTGCTGGTTGACTTCCAGAATGCTTTCAACCTTGTTGATCGTGTAACCATGCTTTTGGAAGTTCGCCGTCGCTGCCCGATTCTTTCCCATTGGGTGGAGTTTTGTTACTCTAGTCATGCCCATCTCTATTATGGGGAACATTCTTTGTGGTCTTGTCAGGGAGTCCAGCAGGGTGATCCTTTGGGACCCTTGCTTTTCGCTTTGGTTTTGCATCCCTTGGTGTGCAAGATACGGGATTCTTTTGATTTGAGTTTGCAAGCTTGGTACTTGGATGATGGCACCATTGTTGGGGATACTTTGGAGGTAGGGAAGGTTTTGGATTGGATTTTGGTAAATGGTCCTCAGTTTGGTCTCCATCTTAATGTTGCTAAGACTGAGATTTTTTGGCCTAATGAGGATCCCCGGAGTCGACTTCCTGGTGTTTTCCCCCCTTCTATTGCCCGGCCTTTGCGTGGTGTCTCTGTTTTGGGTGGGCCTGTCAGTACTTGCCCTAGTTTTGGCAGTGAGCTTGTGGCGAAGAGACTGACTAAGACCATCGAGCTTATGGATTTGGTTGCTAGGATTGAGGACCCGCAATGTGAGTTGCTTCTGCTTCGTGCTTGTACTGGTATTTCTAAGCTCTACTTTACCCTCCGTACTTGTTCTCCGGGGATCTTTGGGTCGGTCCATCTTCTTTTTGATGCCGCGCTTCGTTCTAGCTTGGAACGTATTGTCACCGCGTCTGGGCCTGGTTTTGGGGATTGGCAGTGGCGCCTTGCCACTTTCCCTTTTCATCTGGGTGGGCTCGGTGTTTATGCTGCCGGGGATGTTTTTCATTATGCTTTTCTAGCGTCCCGTTTGCAGTCTGCTGATTTGCAGGCTAAGCTACTTCGGTCTTCAGGTATTGTGGATCCTTATCCTACTTTCGACGATGCCTTGCGGGTGTTCTCTGAGACTATAGGTTCTTCCTTTTTACGTGATCCTAGTGAAATCGCTGCCCCTAAACTTGACAGATATATATTTTGCGAGTCTTGCTGCTACTGCGGAATCTGTATTCTCTTTGACATCGCGTCAGCTTGCGTTATGGAAGTCTCAGCAGGGTGCCCACGCCTCTGATTGGTTGCGCGCGGTTCCTATTTCTGGGTTGGGTCAGACTATGAACCGGAGGACTTACCGTAGTGTGCTGGGGTATCGACTTGGTGTCCCGTTATTCACGGTATCTAGGCCTTGTCCTGCTTGCTCTCGGGTTTTTGCTGATGATGTGTATTGGGACCACGCTGTTTCTTGTACTGGTACTGTGGGGGTTAAGCATCGGCATAACCTCATTCGTGACACCTTATTCGACATATGTTATAGGTCTGGTATTTCTACGGGCAAGGAGGTTGATATCGTTTTGGTTGACGGGCATGGCGGATCTCTTCGACCTGCGGATTTGCTACTTTATTCGTGGGACAGAGGGCGTGATGTGTGTGTTGCTTTGACAGGGTCTTCCCCCTTGACTCAGACTGGGATGTCAGATTTTGTGCCGGGACGGGTTGTTGCTGATGCTGCTCAGCGCAAATGTGCTAAGTATAGGCATTTATGCGTGATGATCGGTTCGTCGTCAAAACAAACATCAAAAATAACCCAATAAAAGTAGTATAAAGGGGTCGAAATCCACGAGGATGGGGGAGGTCAACTACTAGTTCGATTGAATCCTATTCTAGCCTAAAATATGACGGATTTGGAAAGTTAACTAAAAATTAGGAAAAACAAGTAATCGCTAAGTAATAAAGATGTAAACAATTAAGGGAAAGACTAAGGTGAAGGGTTCACCTTAGGGGGATTATAGGGGCTAGTCGGGTAATTAGCAAACGGGTAAGTATTTCGAGTAAAATCGATTGCTAATGTCTCAACAATCGATAATCATCAACAAAGCCATCGCATTTGTCTCAAATCACCCATATAAACACTTAGTCTAATCGTCTCTACCACCGTCGCTTAAGAGAAAATCAAACCATGCTTGATGAAATGGCAACTTTCGTTCACACATTTCATCAAACACTTGGTGTTCATATGAGCAATACCCAAATCATTTACCACAAACTTACTAATTAACCAACCTAATACCCCACATAATCCTCCCTTAGGCTCCCCCTAAACCCTAGAGGAGAATCTACTCACACATGGTAAAGGGAATCAAAGCACTAAAGGGAAGGAGGAGTTCAATCAACATTATGCTATGAGAAGAATAATGATAACAATCAAAAGATGAACTATAAACTAGAAATGGAAATTAATTGCATAAACAATAAAAAAGATGAGAAATTTAATACCAAACAAAACTTATATTGATGAATAGGGGGAATGTCTTCACCCAAGTCTTCAATACAAACCCCAAACCTGAAATGAAAGACTAGATTCAACAACTTGAAATGAGAAACTAAACTAGATTAGGGAAGGATTAGGAGAGTAATTAGGGACTAATTTAGGTTACAAATATCTAGGGTTTTGTGCTAAGAAGAATGTAAAAAAAAACTGCTTACAAAATAATAGGGGGGGTATATATAGGTATCTCGAAATTAAGGAAGAAATTAGAAGAAGAGGCGGATTTTGCGATGTTGCGTTCCCGGCCGGTCGACCGGCCGCAGGGCCTCTGACCGGCCTGGGGCACATCAGTGACTTCAGGAACTCCGTCTTCAAAATCCTCAAAATTTCACTAAGTATGGAAAAATGGGGGTCTGGACCGGTCGACCGGCCGCCGGTCCCCCACCGGCCTGGAGCACATTTACACTCTCATATGCTTCTGATGTAGCCACAGGCCGGGTAGTCGACCAGCCGCCGGTCGACCGGCCGGCGCTACCTGGCCCTTTTCTTCCCTTTCTCAACTTCTTCATATGTAGAGTCGAGGTCTGGGCCGGTGGACCGGCCGCCGGTCTGGGGACCGGCCAGCACCACCTGATGACTCATTTCTTCATTTTTCATCTCATCTTCGAATCCCGACTCATGCAAGGTCTTTATGCACCGATTTCCTCATTTCCGCCTTAATTCCTGCAAATTGAGATCGACATTCATAGCGCGGGAAATCGGGAAATAAAATGCAATTAAAGACACGCAAATCCGTGTAATCGGACTAAAATGGGGACGAAAATGAGGTAAAAATGTGACTAAATAAATGCTTATCAAAATTCCCCACACTTAAGACTTACTCGTCCCCGAGTAAGTAAACAAAATTCGAGACCCATAAGTACCCTTATTCAATACTACTCTAATATTAAGGCTACAACCTAAACTATTAATAATATCCGACGGTAGGCAATTAACGGGCATCCTCCGTCCCTTCAACTCACAACGAGATACTCATGAGGTAGAGTACCTCCTTGCAAGGCAAGTAGGGGCTTGCTCAAAATTTCGACGCATCCAAATGAAAAACACGTAAGAACACGACAAAGATGCATCTAACAAAAGCAAAATCACATGCCTCATCCATGTGACGGAAATATCTAAAAGGAAAACCGTTTAAATAATGCATGATCCTTGTAAGCCACTAATATCATAAAGCATGGAAAAATATTCGCCTCCTAGCGGTGCAAGTCTAATGAAAATTTCGAACCCCGTCTACTAGTTGCTTGGCCAAGAGCGATAAAATGGAAGATGGAAATGAAATCCTCGTGACGTTATTAAGCACAATAGCATATGGAATTCACGTTTCTCAAATAAATGAGACACAAGGGTCGTCCCGTCTCTCTATGCAACTTCAAAGGTAAATGATTCAAGAAGGATAAAAGGAAATTGAGATTTGAGTCTTATTGCTTGGAAAATTTTTCATTTCACACTTTGCTTTCTTTTTCTTTTTCTTTCTTTTTGATTTGCATTTTGGTTTGCAATTTTTGGCATGAAAGCACACGGTTTCCGTCAAGGACATGCGTTCGGAACCAACAATAGGGGTATCCCCACCGTAGTGGCATCGAAAGGGGGCCTAGATATGGGCCCACTAGAATCCCTAGAAGTTCCGTTTTGCACTTCCTCGACGAAAACAAGAAAAGATGATAATTGACTCAATATTTTCAGCTTGTTTGATTTGTTTCCTTTTTTGATCAAAAGTGGAAGAACAATGAATCATGGTTGGTTGCAAAGCAAGAACGGTCACCTAAGAATCCTTTCTACCATCGGAATAATCACATCAATCGAGGGTGTCGAGGTGGAATAAGCGCAAACTCGTGACTCGGCATTAGTAGACGGGTTAAAACTCACTAGAAATGCACAACCCAGGGCGTTTAAAATTCCACGATTAAGATGAACACTTTATGAATAAAAAAGTAGCAAAAAGGGACTATGCACATTCAACAAGTTTTCCAAAAAGACAATTATTAAAACATTTCTCTAAATGCAACTATATGCCATGATGCAATCTAGCATATATACAACTTAAATGCACATGCTCTAACCGACTATATGACACATAAGCTAATGCTATCTCCTAACAGCACACAAGTGGCACACACGCCAATCAACAAAATCCACAACATCGTCATCAACACATCTCATCCTCAAATAAGAAGAAAAGGAGATAAGGGAGAAGAGAAATAGGAAAGGTCTCACCAAAGCGTCTTCATTTTCCCTTTTTCGTGCCGCATATGATGTGGGGCACACCTATGGATGGAGATAAAAAGAAACACACGGCAATATATACAAAATAAACTATATACAAACTAATCTAAACATCTATTTTTTTTGGAAAATTTTCAAATTTTTCGATTTTTAGGCATTTTTCAACTTTTTTCAAAAATCAACGATATATACAAAGGAAATAAAATCCTCCCCACACTTAAGTCTTACTCGTCCCCGAGTAAGTGACTCAAATATGAAAGGAGAGAAAAAAAGAAAAGGAAAACAAAACAAAATTTTTTTTTTGGGTTTTTCAAATTTTTCGGGAATTCCCTCCCCACACTTAGCATTTACATGGTGTGAGGGGTGAATTCAAAGCAAATAACATGTTTATGGGTTTTTAAATATTTTGAAAAATAAAAACTTGTTTTTGGGGTTTTTGATTTTTGAAGAGTAATCACAATATGAACAACATATACAAGAGGGTTAGCTCTATGTAAATGCATGAACTACACTATATGCTAATCTAGAGTCTCGCTGCGGTGGTAAGGTGCATAAATGCAAGCCCCTCATGGGGGTACCTCCCACAGGAAAGTCTAGTGTGCCATATCGGAGTCTCGTCGTGGCGGTAAAATGCATAAATGCACGCCCCTCATGGGGGTACCAACCACGGGAAAGTCTAAAAATGACACCAACCAAAATGCAACTACGCTATATGGATGCAAGGCTAATATGTGACGATATGTTACAAAATTAAATTCTAATGCAAGCCTAAATGGATGCAACTAAATGGATGACTAAGCTAAGATATAATACAACTATCTAAATGCATGCGAAAATATAAATATGAGGAAGATTTGGATTAAAAGGGATCATACTCATGGGTTTCCGGCCTCAAGAGTATCCAGTGAAATCAGAGGATGTAGTATCAAATTGGCCATGACTGGCCTCACCAAAAGACGCATCTACATCCTGGGCTCCCGAACCAGAGCCGCCACCCTCTACAATCTCGAACCGTGGACCCATCCTGTCAAACCACTCGGCGTTCTGAGCCGCAATCTCTGGGTCCACCTCCTCCTCATCAACTACCGGCTGAGTAAAAACCGGCGCAGAAGAATAATAGTCATGCTGAATATTGAAATCACCAAACACCCTAGAGCCCTGATCATACCCGCCCTCTGGCCACATGAAATAGGACGGATGCGGGCCAACTGGCTCCCTATACCCCTCCCTACACCAATTATCGTAAGAAGGGTATTGGCCAAGAGCCAAGTCATAATACATCCTGTCCATCCGCTGCGACAAAAGAGCTCTATCCCGAGCTTCCTCCTCTCGCCACTTAGCTGCCGCCTCTCTCTCCCTAGCCGCTGCCTCTCTCTCCGTAGCTGCTGCCTCGGAGGCCAAAGTCATGTCGGCCATGAACTGGATCAAGGAAGGATCCAAAGGTGGGTAACTGGTAGTGGTGGAAGTGGATGCGTCGGGTTGGGATGAATTGGGCCAAGGACGCCACTGCTGCTGATGATAGAAGGGGTTCAAATAAGGCAAGGTGGTGGAAGTGGGGCCCTGCTCCTCTCTCCTATATGTAGTGACGGGGGCAGTAGGATCTCGCCTAAATGCGGTAACTGGAGCTAAAGGATCTTCCGGGGTTTCCTCAGGTGGTGGTGGAGGGTTCTCCTCCACTAGGGGAAGGAGATAGTGCGCGCTATCAGGAACCACTTTCATAGCCGCACCATTCGGGAGGGGAATAGAATTGACCCCTCGAACCCTCCAATAAGTCTTCCCGTCCTCAACTCTCTTTATTACCCACTCAAGCTTCTTAAAAATGTAATCCTCCGTCAATAATGAGCATCCCCCTAAACACCTCAAATTACGCTCATCTAGAGCATCTCTACAAAGGACATGAGCAATCTTGGTAACAATCCCCCCTAAATGGATTCCGGTAGGGCTAAACGGGTCATTGGCAATTTTCTGGAAGTGGATAACGACATGGTGACCAATGTTGACCCCAAATTTATTCGGCTTTTGGAACAAATAAGCCGCCAAAATTGAGAGTTCATCGGCCCTAAAGTTGTGACACTCCTCTCTTCCAAACAACGTCCAACCCATAAACCGATGCCAAAACCTAATAGGGGCATTGTGGCAAGCATTTGCCGGCCTCTTAGTTCCCTTCGCAAATTCCATTCCCGAGATAGCAGTCCAAACGTCATTCACGTTAAAGTTTTCGGGGACCTTGTACGACTTATGAAATTTGACCCCTAAAACCTTACAAAATTTCTCAAGGGGAAGGTTAAAAGCAGTATTAAGTAGGCGAAAGGAAACAATTTTGACCATACCCGTATTCCTATCCTTCTCATGACTAAACGAACTCAAAAACTCCCAAGTGAGACGGGGGTAAGTACGGAAGTGCTGCCCGTATAGTTCCCCCATCCCCAACCCTTTGAAAAGCTCAAGAGTGACCGTATCAAGACCGAGGTTCCGCATAGTATTCCGACAAATAAAACGGGAGTGGGGAAGAGGTCTACGCTTTAAACATTGAAATTTACCTCTTGCGATTTCGCTTACGAAGACGATATCCGGAAAATCGTTATCCGGACCCATTCCCGCCGTCACTTGTTGGAGCCTAGCCTCCAACTCCGCCTCAAGTTGAGCTCTTGTTCTTTTCCGAGGTGGTTGTTGAGCCATGGTGATTTTCGTTTTAATCAATTGAAAGAGGGAAAAATTGGGTTTTTGAGGTTTTGGGATGAATTGGGTGAAGTAGTGGGTTAATTTTTTTTGGGTTGAATGTGGGATTGGGTGAGTATTGGGGTTGTTTTTGCGAGTTTTGTGAGGTTTTTGTGAGGTTTGAAGGAAGGAAGAAGAAGTAATTAGAAGAAATGAAGAAGAATGATGAAAAAAAAAAGGTTTCACGAGTTGAAATAAGGTTCTCGGGTAGGGGTCTGGGCCGGTCCAGGCACCGGCCGCCGGTCGACCGGCCTAGAACTCGGCTCAAAATTTCCAACCTTCAAAAATTCAGCAATAATGTGCTCTGGGCCGGTTGTCAGACCGGCCGCCGGTCGACCGGCCTAGAGCACAGGTCAAAAATTCCAAAAATTCCAACTCCTATGATAAAGTGCTCCAGGCCGGTTGACCCCCGGCTGCCGGTCGACCGGCCTGGAATACCTGCACTTCAATTTTCCGTCTTCAAAATTCACCTTCTGGAGTGCTCTGGGCCGGTTGGCACCCCGGCTGCCGGTCGACCGGCCTGGAGCACTTCTCCTCTTCTTCACCTTGTCTTCAAATTCACAACAAATCCCCAAAGAAACCCAAGTCACCAACAATATCCACGCAACCAACATAATCCCAATGATACGGTTTCAAACCAAACCCGACTACAAGTGTTTCAAACTTTCCTAAAAATTCTTCCTAAAGACGAAAAACCCGAGTACACAAATCCAAATCTTCACAACTATTCCTAATATGCATGCTATATACAAAAAATTGGTGGTTGTTGAGGGACTCCACCAAACCTATCAAATCACAAGAGTTTACAAACAAGACTCATCCTCGGGGAGTGGATCCCCAAGGAAGAGTACTTCCACCGTTCCCTTTTCATCGCCCTCGAAATATCTTTTCACTCGATGCCCATTGACCTTGAAATTACCACCTTCTTCGCTCCAAAGTTCAAAAGCTCCATGTGGTGAAATGTCGATAACTTTGAAAGGACCCGACCATCTAGAGCGTAGCTTTCCCGGAAACAACTTGACTCTAGAATTATAGAGTAAAACTTGGTCACCCACTTTTACATCTTTATCAACTAATTTGGCATCATGCCATTTCTTTGTTTGCTCCTTGTAGATCTTTGAGCTCTCGTAGGCATCAAGTCTTAGCTCTTCAAGTTCATTCATTTGGAGAAATCGTAGCTCTCCGGCCATATCAATATCAAAGTTCATCTCCTTTAAAGCCCACCATGCCTTGTGCTCCAACTCGATTGGCAAGTGACAAGCTTTTCCATAAACAAGCTTGTAGGGAGTTGTGCCGAGTGGAGTTTTGAAAGCGGTGCGAAGGGCCCATAGAACATCCGGAAGCTTTTGAGACCAATCCTTCCTACTTTTGCTTGTTGTCTTCTCCAAGATAGCTTTTATTTGACGGTTTGAGACCTCTACTTGCCCACTAGTTTGAGGGTGGTAGGCAAGAGCGGTCTTATGAGTGACACCATGGGAAGAAAGTAAGAACTTGAAAGTGCTCTTCCTAAAGTGCGAACCCCCGTCGCTAATCCCCACCCTTGGGGTCCCAAATCTCGGAAATATAGTGTTCTTGAAGAGCTTGATAACAACCTTAGCATCATTTGTTGGGGTGGCGACGGCTTCAATCCACTTGGACACATAGTCCACCGCTACCAAAATGTACTCGTTCCCGCAAGAGTTGGGAAATGGTCCCATGAAATCAACTCCCCAACAATCAAAAAGCTCAATCTCAAGAATGTTTTGAAGGGGCATCTCATTCCTTTGACTAATATTCCCCGTTCTTTGGCACCGATCACAAGATTTGACAAAGTAGTGGATATCATTGAACATAGATGGCCAATAGAAACCACCTTGTAACACCTTTGCAATGGTGCGAGATGTACCAAGGTGGCCCCCATAGGCCGAGTTGTGAATTCTATCAACTATCTCCAAACCTTCTTCTCTAGGAACACATCTTCGAAACATGCCATCACCACACTTGCGAAAAAGATAGGGGTCATTCCAAAAATAGCGTTTTGAGTCATGCTTCAACTTCCTCCTAGCTCTAGCATCCAACTCTTCCGGAATAAACCCGCTCACAATCAAATTTGCCAAGTCCGCAAACCATGGTGATTTACCACCTATCATCATCAAGCTATCTTCTCTCAACCACTCATTGATCGGGCCACTCTCATCCGTCAACCCATGATCTTCGGTAGTCAATCTAGATAGGTGGTCGGCAACAACATTCTCCGACCCCGCCTTGTCTTTAATTTCCAAGTCAAACTCTTGAAGCAAAAGAACCCACCTCAAGAGCCTTGGTTTCGCATCCTTTTTCACTAACAATTGCCTCAAAGCGGAGTGATCCGAGTACACCACAACCTTAGCACCAACAAAGTATTGCCGGAACTTTTCCACGGCATGAACAATAGCTAGCATCTCCTTTTCCGTCGTAGAGTAGTTGACTTGGGCTTGATCAAGAGTTTTGCTTGTGTAGTAGAGTACATGATGCTTCTTGTCCACAACTTGGCCAAGCACCGCCCCGACCGCATAATCGGAGGCGTCGCACATAACTTCGAAGGGAAGGCTCCAATCCGGTGATCGGATTATGGGAGCCGTCACAAGAGCCTCCTTTAACCTACAAAAAGCACTCAAGCAAAATTCATCAAATACAAATGGGGTGTCTTTGAGAAGAAGAGAAGTTAAAGGCTTGGCTATTTTAGAAAAATCTTTGATGAAACGTCGGTAAAAGCCCGCATGGCCTAGAAAGCTTCTCACTCCCTTCACATTAGTAGGGGGTGACAAGTTTTCTATTACCAAAACCTTAGCCATATCAACTTCTATGCCTCTCTTAGACACGATGTGACCAAGCACAACCCCCTCCTCCACCATAAAGTGGCATTTCTCCCAATTGAGGACGAGGTTGTGCTCCTCACATCTTTGCAAAACATGAGACAAATTCATTAGCCCAATATCAAATGAGTCTCCATGGACACTAAAGTCGTCCATGAAGACTTCCATACTTTTCTCAAGAAAATCGGCAAAAATAGCCGTCATACACCTTTGGAAAGTCCCCGGAGCATTACAAAGCCCAAAGGGCATCCTCCTATAAGCATAAACTCCTATGGGACAAGTGAATGTGGTCTTCTCTTGGTCTTCCGGGTGTATGGGGATTTGGAAAAACCCGGAATAACCATCTAGAAATGAATAGTAAGAATGCCCCGCCAACCCTTCAAGCATTTGGTCAATAAAGGGGATGGGGTAGTGGTCTTTGAGGGTGGCGGCATTTAATTTGCGATAGTCAATGCACATCCGCCACCCGGTCACGGGTCTAGAGGCTAAGAGAGTCCCATCCTCTTGTTCCACCATAGTCACCCCTCCTTTCTTGGGCACTACTTGGACGGGGCTCACCCAAGAGCTATCGGTTATTTGGTAAATTATCCCGGCCTCTAGCAACTTCATAACCTCACTTTTAACCACTTCCGCCATCTTAGGGTTCAACCTACGTAGCCCATCTACCTTAGGTTTGCTACCCTCCTCCAAGACAATCCTATGCATGCAAAGATTAGGACTTAACCCTTTGATATCATCAATGCTATATCCAAGTGAGCCCCTATGAGTTTTCAAAACTTTCAAAAGGTCAAGTTCTTGGCCTTCACTCAAATTAGCATTAATGATAACGGGATAAGTCTCTCCCTCACCTAAAAAAGAGTACTTAAGTGAGGGAGGTAAGGGCTTAAGTTGTACCTTTGGAGGGAGAAGGCCCTCCACCTTCTTCATTAGTTCATCATCTACCTCGTGGTCATCTCCCATCTCCTCATCATGGAGTGCCCCTTGTAGAGCTTCTTCTTCATGCTTCTCCTCTTCATGCATCTTCTCAATCACTTCCTCTATGACTTCTACCGAGCATGCCTTGTGAAACATTGGTCCCTTCACTAGATTTGGAAGATTAAATTCAAGGGTTTCGTTTCCCACCCTAAAGGTTAGCCGCCCGTCCCTCACATCAATGAGGACACCTCCGGTAGCCAAAAAGGGCCTACCAAGGATGAGGGGAGTGTGGCTATCCTCCGGGATATCTAGGACAACGAAATCCGTGGGGATCAAAAATTTGCCAACTTTAACGGGTACGTCCTCAAGCACACCCAAAGGTTGCTTAACGGACCTATCCGCTAGTTGTAGAGTCATAGAAGTGTGGGTTAAACTTTCAAGTCCAATTCTTTTAGCAATGGTTAAGGGAATGACACTTACACTTGCACCATTGTCACATAATGCCCTTGAAATCATGACTCCCCCCACAACACAAGGGATAGAGAAACTTCCGGGGTCCCCAAGTTTTTTTGGCATTTTGAAAGAGTTAGGATTAATGAGGAGAGCACTACACTCCGCCTCCATAATCATAACATCTTGGGTACCCAAAGTTCTCTTATGAGTCAAGATGTCTTTTAGAAATTTTGAGTATGTGGGCATGTTTAGTATAACATCGGTAAAAGGTAAGGTCACTTCAAGTCCCTCAAGCATTTTTCTAAATTGGGTGAACTTGAAGTTTTCCTTAGTTTTCAAAGCTCTAGAGGGGTAGGGAATATCGGAAACAACAAGTGGAGAACTAAAAGATACCTTTGGCATGGGAGTTTTCTTGGTTACCTTAGCTCTTGCTAGTGGTGGTACCTCTACTCCGTCATCATTGACATCCTTGTTCATCTCCTCTTCATAAGGCATAATTTCGACATACCCTTCTTCTCCCTCTTTGGGTTGATCATCTTCACCCTTTCCATCATCTTTTAACTCCAAGGAAAGAGTCAAAATGGGTTCTTCAAATTCTTCTCCTTCCTCAACATGCTCATCATTTGGAATCTCATCATTCATCATATCCATGTAGGGGTTATCAAGCACTAGTCCACTTCTTAAAGTCACCGCACATGCATGGTGGCTTGATGAAGCATCCTTGGAGCTTTTCCCTTGAGCAAGTAGACCTCCCGGAGGCCTTTGAGGATTGTTCAAGGCTTGAGAAGCTAGCCTAGCTTCTAATTCTCTCACCTCTTTCTTGTGAGCATTGGTGACATTTTGCAAAGCCAAATTGTTTTGGATTTCCATGTTTTTGACTAATTGCAAAACTTCACTTATTGAAGGATCACTCTCTTGGTGGGGTTGATTTGTCAAAGGAAGAGCAAAAGCATAGTCATTCCGACTACTTGAACCTTGGTTGTTGCTTCTTTGATTGTTAAAGTTTCCTTGTTGGTTGTTGTTAAAATTCCCTTGTTGCCCCCTTGAACCTTGATTGTTGAAATTTGACCCTTGGTTGTTGTTGAAATTTGACCCTTGTCCTTGGAAAGATTGATCGGGAACCCCTTGGCTTGCTTGATTGCTTTGATTGCCTTGGTAAAAATTACCTTGGCCTTGATTGTTGAAGTTTTGGTTCCCTTGATTTTGATTCCAATTTCCTTGCCCTTGATTCCAATTACCTTGGTTTTGGAAGTTACCTTGGTTATTGTAACCTTGATCATTGAATTGTTGATTTTGGAATTGATTTGATCCTTGACCTTGTTGAGAGTTGTGGAATTGATTGTTATAGTTTCCTCTAGAAAATTGACCTCCTCCTCTAGGTTGGGAAAAACCCGGAGGGTTGGAAGGTTGAGTTTGTGTGTGTTGAGGGTTTAAGACATTTTGGCTTTTGTAACTCATGTTTGGGTGAAATTTTGAGCTTGGAGGATAGAAATTTGAATTTGGGTTGTAAGCTCCTTGATTTTGGAATTGAGGCCTTGAGGGCCGTGGGTTGTTGTTCATACCTTGGAAAGCATTCACATGTTGATAATCATTTCCTCCTTCATTGCTATAAGAAAAATTGTTCCCACAAACTTCAAAGGTGTGTCCATATCCATTGCAAATTTCACAAGTGGGGGTTTGATAAGCTTCCACCATGGGAGGTGCAGAAGACCCACTAGCTTCATTCACATGATGACCTTGACTTTGATTTTGAGCTTTTTGAAGCTCGGCAAAACCCTTAGTGAAAGTTTGTGTGAGCAAATCAATCTTGGCATTGGTATCCGCATGTGAGAAGTTCTCACTTGGGTACTTAGAACTCCTTCTCAAGCTATTTCCTCTAGAACTAGTACCATAGCTAGACTCCGATTCAACCATCTTCTTAATCAATGCCGCCCCTTGTTGGTCATTCAAATGATCAAAACTCCCCCCCGCGGAAGCATTCACCATACCCTTGGTTTGAGGGAGGAGAGTTTGATAGAATGTTTGAGTGACATACCAATCCGCAATTCCATGGTGAGGGCATCGGGCAAGTAAGTCAATGAACCGATCCCATGCTTCTCCCAAGGATTCTCCATCCTCTTGTTGGAAGGTTGTAATCTCATTTCTTAGCATCGCCGTTTTGGAGGCGGGGTAGTACTTACTTAGAAACTCCTTAGCCAAATCATCCCAAGTAGTGAAAGTGTTTGGAGGATGGTTATTCAACCACCTCTCCGCCCGGTCTTTGAGGGAAAATGGGAACAACATGAGGCAAAGGGTTTCCTCGGGTACACCATTCCTTTTCATGATTCCTACCCTACTTTTGAATTTTCTCAAGTGGGCATGAGCATCTTCATCGGGGAGGCCTCCAAAGCTATCCCGCTCAATAGAACTCATTTGAGCCGGGTGAATCTCAAAATTATTTGGGGCCAAGACACCGAAATTGATTGGAGATTGGGTATCATCGTGGTTGGGACGGTTACGGTCACGTAAAGTCGTCATTTGTGGTTGATTTTGTTGTTGAGGTATTGTGGGTGGTGTATTTGGTAATGTATTGTAGAAAGGGTTTTCGAATATTGGTTCAATGGTGTTGTTTTGTGGGTAATCGATTGTTAGAGTGGATGTAGAAGCAATTGAAGTATTGGCTTGTTGATGGCTAACTCTTCTTGAATTCCTAACCCGAGCAAGTGTATTGGCACGGAGAGTCCTAAATAACCTTTCGGGCTCCGGATGGCTCAAGAACAACCCTTCACCCCTAGGCATGCACTCAAAGCAACTCAAAAACAAGTTAGACTCCTAGTGTGTTTTTGGGCACACTAGGGAAAGACAATAATGCAAGGCACTCTACAAATAATCTAACAACTAAAACCCAACAAAAACAAGTAACTTGGCTAAATCTAAGACACAAAACAAACTACGAGTTTCCTTACGCCATCCCCGGCAACGGCGCCATTTGATGATCGGTTCGTCGTCAAAACAAACATAAAAAATAACCCAATAAAAGTAGTATAAAGGGGTCGAAATCCACGAGGATGGGGGAGGTCAACTACTAGTTCGATTGAATCCTATTGTAGCCTAAAATATGACGGATTTGGAAAGTTAACTAAAAATTAGGAAAAACAAGTAATCGCTAAGTAATAAAGATGTAAACAATTAAGGGAAAGACTAAGGTGAAGGGTTCATCTTAGGGGGATTATAGGGGCTAGTCGGGTAATTAGCAAACGGGTAAGTAATTCGAGTAAAATCGATTGCTAATGTCTCAACAATCGATAATCATCAACAAAGCCATCGCATTTGTCTCAAATCACCCATATAAACACTTAGTCTAATCGTCTCTACCACCGTCGCTTAAGAGAAAATCAAACCATGCTTGATGAAATGGCAACTTTCGTTCACACATTTCATCAAACACTTGGTGTTCATATGAGCAATACCCAAATCATTTACCACAAACTTACTAATTAACCAACCTAATACCCCACATAATCCTCCCTTAGGCTCCCCCTAAACCCTAGAGGAGAATCTACTCACACATGGTAAAGGGAATCAAAGCACTAAAGGGAAAGAGGAGTTCAATCAACATTATGCTATGAGAAGAATAAAGATAACAATCAAAAGATGAACTATAAACTAGAAATGGAAATTAATTGCATAAACAATAAAAAAGATGAGAAATTTAATACCAAACAAAACTTATATTGATGAAAAGGAGGAATGTCTTCACCCAAGTCTTCAATACAAACCCCAAATCTCAAATGAAAGACTAGATCTAGCTACTTGAAATGAGAAACTAAGCTAGATTAGCGAATAATTAAGAGAGTAATTAGGACTAATTTAGGTTACAAATTATCTAGGGTTTTGTGCTAAGAGGAATGTAAAAAACTGCTTACAAAATAATAAGGGGGGGTATATATAGGTCTCTCGAAATTAAGGAAGAAATTAGAAGAAGAGGCGAATTTTGCGATGTTGTGTTCCCGGCCGGTCGACCGGCCGCCGGGCCTCTGACCGGCCTGGAGCACATCAGTGACTTCAGGAACTCCGTCTTCAAAATCCTCAAAATTTCTCTAAGTATGGAAAATGGGGGTCTGGGCCGGTCGACCGGCCGCCGGTCCCCCACCGGCCTGGAGCACATTTATACTCACATATGCTTCTGATGTAGGTGTAGGCCGGGTAGTCGACCGGCCGCCGGTCGACCGGCCGGCACTACCTGATGACTCATTTCTTCATTTTTCATCTCATCTTCGAATCCCGACTCATGCAAGGTCTTTATGCACCGATTTCCTCATTTCCGCCTTAATTCCTGCAAATTGAGATCGATATTCCTAGCGCGGGAAATCGGGAAATAAAATGCAATTAAAGACACGCAAATCCGTGTAAACGGACCAAAATGGGGACGAAAATGAGGTAAAAATGTGACTAAATAAATGCTTATCAATGCGCGACTGCTGGCTATGGTTTCCTACCCTTCTCTTTCTCTTCGCTTGGGGAGCTGGGCACGGATGCTGTTGACTTGCTTAAGCGGATCCAGAAATTCCCGGTATCTCGGGATGCAGGGTGTAACACCCCGTGTTTTTATAATAATTTTATCCGGAAATTTATTTATTAAAATAATTATTTTGCGAGTTTAATTATTTAATGCGTATTTAACGCTTGCGGTTACTATTTTGTTATTTTCCGTTTTTACCTAAATTGGATGGGTTACAATGTCCGTACAAGATTTTACTATTTTAATTTAATAGCTACTTCTCCTATATGAACTCTCCAACCGTTTTCATTATTCTAAATCCAATTTGTAATTGGATATTACATCTTGTGAGCTAATGGATCAAAAGCCCACTTAAAATCCCCTATATAAATAATAAAACCCTAAGCAAGCTAGCAACTTGCTCAATCTCTCTTGGCTGCGTGCGTTGTCCAGCAATGAGCTTCTTTTTCTTCCTCTCTTTTCATTCTTCTCCCTTTGACTCCATTGTTATGCAACTTTCTTCACCCAAATCAAATATAAATTATATATATACAATCCTGGCTCTTACCTTTACAATATATTTTATTCATAATATTTTTAAGAGACTCGATTGTATGGAGTTTAGACCTATCTTTAGGGTTTATATATTTGTTGGGTAAATAAGAAGAATAAGAAGAAGATGACTTTCTTTTGGGGCGTTTTCGGAGGAGGATTATGTAGCAATATTAATGGCGTCTTTATGAAGATGAAGATTATTTTGCGGTCTTTATTGCGTAATAAAGGTAACTAGGGGTTTTCCTTTAATTATGTTTATAGAAAGTGAATTATTAACATGATATAATGATTGATTGTATGATTAATTGTTTGTGTGGTTATTTATGCTTATGATTCACATGTTTAATTGCATTTAATAATTATGTTGTTATTCTATTTTCAATTATTCATTTGGTGCGCGAACTAGGGTTCAAATCGCGAACCCTAGCGTCGTTGGTGGTGGCGCGACCGTGAGGTTGCCGTGGCCTAGGGTTTCGGCCTCCTCCTTGTGGGAGAGGCTAGGGTTTGCTTCTGTTGAGAAATTAGGGTTTTGGTTTACATCATTAAGGTTATAGCTGAAGTTACTATAACTTTGCATGTAAGTTACCCTAATTATACCTATTTGAATTATAACTTTGAAAGTGACGTTATGGTGCAGTGTACTATAACAAGACTCGTTGGGGTGACATGGCGGTTGGTACCGTGGAGTCGACCCCTCGGTGAATTTGTTATAGAGGACTAACCAGTGATGGAAGAGAGTTATAGTTGATGATACTATAACCTCGCACGTATAAAGTTATAGCTTGAAGTGCTATAACTTCACTAAAGTTGAGTGAAGGTTATAGCTGAAGGTACTATAACTTTGCTGAAGTTAAGTGAGGGTTATAGTTGATGATACTATAACCTGACAAGCTTAACTAAAGTTATAGGTGGTGTACTATAACTCTGCTGGAGTTAAGTGAGGGTTATAGTTGATGATACTATAACCTGACTGTGGGAAATCGGTATTACCACAATACAATTATTAAAGGATTATAACGAAATAGTAATAACTTGATTATACTAGTCATAAACGAAAACAAGAATAAGAGTATAGATTTAGAAATCAACCTCCGGTCCTAGCAATTGGCGTAAAGAACAGAGATATCAAAGTAGATATCCTCCTAATCGTTGCACCCAAGATTGTATGAGATATGCCCTTGAATTGCTAGAAGTGTTCAAAAGTTACTGTTAACCTTTTGTTTTGTGTTTTGTCAAAAGTTACTGTTAACCTTTGTCTCTGTGTGATTGATAGAGAGGCTGTGTGAGAGAGAGATGAATTAGGTTAGAATTTTTCTACTGCTTTTCTTTTTTCTTTCTCACGGCACACATAGGTTTATATGAGGAGATTTAGTCTCCTCAAATAACTACCCATTGACCCGAAAACCCGAGTGTATCTGGATACTGTGTTTCGGTCATTTTAGCTTCCAATATAATGTAATATATTATAATCACATTTGTCAAGGACCGACATTATAATCCATCATTAATTATAAATATCCGTATATTTATAATTTGCCAATTAATTATAACAGTTTATGTTTAATTAGCTTACATTATATACAACAATTAAATATAACTTTTTATATTCAATTTTACGAATTACTGTTAATTTGTCTCAGCTAACTTTATTTAATCATTATTAAATAATTGTCTCATCATCACATTGACTAACCTTTTAGTCAAATACACTGACTAACCTTTTAGTCATTTAATAGGGCATCAATATGATCATTTTCTCAAATAATCACATCTCTCAAACACATCCTATAGGTGTGACTTTTAGGGACCCGTTGATCACCGCCATTTGTATGACAATAACGTCAAACTTATCTAGCAAACCAACCGTTATTGATAAACGTTAATCAACTAATTATTATACAAAGTATACCCTGTGAACCTACAGAGGTTTATTTATGTTATTGCACTAACTGTGGAGGACACTGGCTCCAACAATCTCCCACTTGTCCGTACAAGGGTATGTGCGATAACCGATTCTCATATCCATAATAAATTTCTCCCACTCAATGTAAACCAATTTGCAAAGTCCGTATTCACAAAGGTCCTAGTTTACAAGTGATCAGTATCAAGAGTGGTTTCCCCGACTAGAGAGTAACTTAACTGATAAACGAATCTATATTCGAGCATGGCCATGCATTTCAGTTACAGCTCCTCTAGTGGCCCTGAGAAATATCATATCCTGCTAAAGGTGGGATATTTTCTTCAACTCGAATCTTGCAGACACAAGCGCAGTATGAAATGACCCAGTGAAAATTTACTTAGCCTCCTGTTACGGTCGACCATGAGAAAGAAACCAAAGTCACCCAAAAAACTGCCTTTATCTCAAGAGACAGTCGATAGTCAAAAGAATCGACTCTAGGAACACTATGGATGTCCTATCCACGACCTGGCACCTAATGTTCCGAAACATTTAGGACTCCATAACGTTGTCACAAAATTGTCCTGCGAGGTATCATTATAAGTCGCATATGTGATCGATCAGTCAACTGTTTGACTTATGGCTCGTTGAACCCACCATCAATCGACTGCACAGAATAATTGCCAGAGTTATCAGTTCATGTAGGCGATTACGGACCAAAACAAATATAATGTAATTCAGTTCACTTTGTGGTGTTCAATGTTGTCAGTACAACCCACATGAAAAACAAAATATAAAACAAAACGATGACTTTATAGATAGTTTTTATGAAAAAGATACAGATGTCCTAATCCATATAAACAACTAATTACAAACTCAGGACACGTTTGATTCCCGGTGAAATAACGTTCCCTTCAATGTATTATCTATCTCAATGGTTTGAGAGATCTGCGACCGTTTATCTCCTAAGCAATCTTGTCTATCACTATTTCCCTTTGCTCCACGTCTATCTCGGATCATGTGAGCCTTCCGTTGTACATGCCTAGACTTGTTGTCTGGCTTAGGCTCCTTAAGCCTAAAATGGCATGTAACACCCCGACCCAACCTTGGGTCGAGGGTCACTCATGATGCTCTCCGGCTGTGTACACTGCCCACCGAATCAACACGGGTTCCTTTCCTCCAGCGCATTTTGTCTTCACTCATGCGCATTCATCCCGGGAACTTCCCATAGGGTCACACGACACGCATCCTAAGACTACTCTCATCAAGCACGCGTAACTTTTGAGTTTTTTTTGCATGGAGACCAGAAAGAAATTGCACTTTGTTGCTAGTGAGTATACTTCAATCCTTTTAAAAGCACTGTCATATAAGCC